>CAKAOI010045951.1:0-10278 GCA_916701655.1 Sebastiscus albofasciatus | reverse complement strand
TATATATGTATATATATGTATATATATATGTATGTATGTATATATATATAAATATATATATAATAATAATAATCCAGCTCTTTGAGTCAGTATCGGCCTGATATCCGGTACCTTCTCCAAAATAAAATGACTCATCAAAACACCTTTTTTCTGTGTGTGTGTTAAATGTCATCATCTTTACACTGATCACCATCACTTGAATATAATCTTGAGACTTTAACTTTAATTAAAATACATTTAACTGGTGTATATAATGACGTAGAATAGATATGATTTAAAGGAGACTGGCCTGTGATTCTTTAACTGGACGCTTCACGCAGCAGTAAACTAACTTTAGTCTCAATATTCCAATCAAACTGTCAAACTTTAACGGATTTCTCGACGAGTCAAAGTTTGACTTTTAATGTGAATAAGACACAATCAGTTGAAGATGATTTGATAAGCAGTTGGTGATTTATCAAGTAAAAATATGTATTTAAATTAAAGGTGCTGTGGGTCAGGGCCGGGCGTATAGAGGAGGAAGATGAGGAGGAAGATCAGGAGGAAGACAAATCCTTCATCCTTCATCATTAACGCTTTAAGGCGTTAGCAGCTTCATCCCCTACGCCGGGTCTCAAACTCACAACCTGAGACACCAACACCATGTCAGCGTGTTGGTGACTCACTGCCCGAGGAAACTACCACTTCACGAGAACGTCCGTCCTTCATGTAGACAACACAGAGACGTCAGTAATCTATTAGAATAAAGATCCATCGCTCCATGAATTACAAACTGATGTTGATTTCCATCGACTGAAACGGTTCTCATGAGGAGACAATTCAAAATACGGTGTTGAGATAAAACTGTGACGACCCCCCCCCCCATCTACCATGACCTCAACAGTTACTGTTAATTTCATCAACATTGGAGCGTTATCCAGCGGAGTACAGTTACCGTTTACACTGAAACGCTTTGATGCACTGTGGACTCAGTGTTTGATAAGTCAGAACTCAGTGTGGATGGTTTTGGTCTGAAGATGAAGAGAGTTTGGTGTCAACTGAGCAAAAAGAACTGTGTGAGGAGATGAGAGGTTTAAGAAGTTTGATAGTTTAGAGTGATGGACGTCAGAATTCCTGCCAGGTTGAAGCATCGGAACGTTTCGGTGGAAGTTGTTGCTCGTACGGCTGATTTGTTATTTTAAAGTTCAGGCGTTTGCTGCAGCGCCACCATCAGGACGATCAGCCCGCAGAGCCAGGTGAGGAGGTTTAGCATCGGACTGGACGAGGGATGTGACGGTGAGGGAATCTCCCCACAACACCGGTGTTACCGATCACACCGGACATTTTACAAGAAAAGATGACGGTCAGTATGTGTGGCACGCCGACTGATCTTTAACGTCGGGTGGCGGCGTGTCTGGCCTCTCCGGTCCGATCGCCTCATTGACGTTATGGTTCTCTTATAGCATATTGCGCGTTTGCTTTTCGCTTCGACACCAAATCCTCCGCCATCGCCATCTCTCGGTCTGACTCTCTCTCGTCCCGTGTGTGAAATCCGAGTCCTGCTGCTCTGAGCTGAGACTCCTTAAGATGCGTTCACTGTCAGACTGTAGCGTCCGTCGTCCGACTATCTGTTGATAACACGCTGCTGACACGGCAGAATTAACTAAATGTTTTTTTAATTTCTGTAAAGAAATAAGCAAAACGACGGTGGGGGGGGGCGTGATGTAATCGGTGTGCGCCGGACCAGCATGTACCGATTACCACGACAAGCCTCGACCGGACCTGTGTGCAGAGTTTGGTTTATTTTCATGCTGATTTAACAGGAAGAATAATAATAATAATAATAATATTGATAAAAACAAAAGGCACCGGCGGCAGAGATGCCACTAAATATGCATTTTAAATATTTAGTTTGGTTTCATCTGACTGAATCCTTTTCAGGGTTTACTCTAAACGTTTAACTGATTAGTTTAAAAACAATCAATAGAATGATCAATAATGGAAACAATCATTAGTAGCAGCCGTCGGTCAGCTGATAAAGTGACCCGTGTTTCCTGGATCAGGTGACGGTTTGAGACCTCGGGGGAGGAGCCTACATGATTCTTACCCATCAAGGTTGCTAGGAGACAGAGGGAGGACATCTCGAGGTCGATGCTGTCCTGGAGTTCGCGGCCGCTCGTCCTCCCCGACGTCACGGCGTCCTCGCTCTTCACCGAGTGCAGGGCGGAGTGCGAGCTGGAGGCTCGGGGTATGGAGGCCGCGGTGGGGCCCTTGTCCTCGGGGCCCCTCAGTATCTCCACCGTCACCTTGTCGCCGTGCTGCAGCGCCACCACCGGCTCGTTCTCCTCGCCGTCCTTCGGAGGGACCAGCTCTTTGGGCGGGAAGCCGTAGCGGATGAACTGCTGTGCCGGCGGCACGCCGAACTGGTTGGCGATGCTCCTCTGCAGCTCCGGGAAGGTGGTGTGGGCCTGCAGGGTCAGCATGGCCTGTCTGCCGTCGCTGGTGGTCACGCGGATCTTCTTCTCCTTATTGGACGAGGAGGGGGAGGAGGACTTGGTGGGCGTGGCCGGCGCCGAAGAGGAGGATGTTTCCGGAGACCCGCCGGGAGAAGACGTCCGGCCGTGGCCCTTCTGCTCCTGCTTCAGCTTGTCGGTCCGTCTCTTCTGCGTGACGAGCGCCTGCTCGCTGATGCTCTGCTGGATGCTGCGCTCCGCCCGGCTCATCGTCAGCTCCTCCTTGTGGAGCGTCTTTGCTTTCTGACCGGTCAGGATGATCTTAGTGGGCGGCTGGGGGTCCGGCGCCTGCGGGGTCTCCGCGGCGTCGGTGAGACGCTGGACGTGAGCCCCGTCGATGGACACCGGGTTGTATTCGTCCGGGTTCTTCTTGGCGGTGTGATGCAGGATGGTGTTGACCACTTTCTGCACCAGGATCTCGCTGCCGAACTCCCCCGGGAAGTGCTTGGTGACCAGCTTCATGGCCACGTCGTACACGTTGCTGTTCAGAGCCGGCTCGGTCTCGTACTGGAACCAGTACACCGTCTCTCTCACCACCCGACCCCCCCACTCCAGCGTGATGGGGAAGGCCTCGGGGAGGTTGTCGTACTCCTTCGCCTCCCAGAAATGTTTGAAGCCGCACCCGCACTTCCCTCCCTGGGAGCGGGTGTTGGTTCTGTCCCCGTCCAAGTAAACCACCGACCCGTTGCCGCGGATGTGGCGGACCGACGTGCCGTGACACCAGTTGCAGGTGTTGAGGGAGCTCAGTTTGTAATCGGGGACGAGGACGTCTCTCTGGGGGTCGTAAGAGCAGACCACGTTGTTGAGGGGGAAGCTGTAGTTCTTGTCCGGCCGCAGCTGGCCGTGAGTGGACTTGGCCAAGTTGTAAAGCTTCCCGCCGGGAACCAGCCACTCCGGCGGGACGTGGAGCTCGGAGAGGGCGCCGCAGATCAGGCAGCGGTGCAGCCGGTTCTCCGTCACCGACTTCTTGGCCGCCTCTGTCACCTCCTCGGGCTGGATGCCGATCACGCCGGTCCGTCTGTAGACGTACTGGTGCACGTCGGCCACCAGCGACGGGTGGATGCTGTGCTTCTCCATGAACACCTCCTCCATGGCGTTGACCAGCCGCATCAGGTATTTGTCCTGCAAGCTGCGGTCGCCGCCGATCACGCAGCTCCCGTCCGGTTCCAGCTTGATGTACTTCCTGATGAGCTCCTGAGGGACGCCCCAGGCCTTGGGCAGCAGGCGGGCCGGCAGCTTGGGCAGCACGGTGTTCTTGATTCCCACCAGAGGGATGTAGTGGTTCCTGCCGGAGCTGCTCCAGGCGATGCAGATGGGTTTGTTGAGCTTCCCGTCTTTCCCCCGGCACTGCTCCTCGGCCACCAGCCCCGGCAGGAAGGTGGCCGAGTAATCCCCGGAGCTCCTCATGCCGCTCAGGGAGTCCAGCAGGATGATGGGTCGGTGGAGGACGTTGGCTAAACCAAATATGTGGATGTTGCGCAGTCCGAGCGGAACGCCTTCAGGCGGGATGAACAGAGGGTCGCACTCGTTGATGATGTCCTCCCACTCCGCGGCGTCGATGAAGTCCTGAAAGAGGGCCTTGTAGCAGTCCAGGTTCTGCTTGAAGTTCTGTTTGAGGTTCTCCCTCAGGGCGTGCCAGAACAGTTCTCTGCCCACCAGCGCTCTGGATACGGCGTGGACCAGGCAGTGCCCGTCCCCGTCAACGTGCACCGGGATGAGACATTCCCCGTTGCCGTTGGCCTTCTTGACCTCCTCCAGGGTGTCGTGGAGGTAGATGAGGCTCCCGGACCGGTCCTTTCCGTAGCCCATGGTGGACACGTGTTCCGGCTCGATGAGGAACGCCCTGTCTCCCAGCAGAGAGCAGTCGAACATCTCGCCCTGGTTCATGTCCCTCAGCAGCTTGGCCTTGCCGGTCTGCTTGTCCATGCCGTAGCGGGTGAGCACCGGAGACAGCAGCTTGCAGTGGTAGTTGGACAGCCCCATCACCTTCACCAGCTCGGAGCCTTTCTTCGGGGCCCCGGTGACGCCGAGCAGGGCGTTTCTGAGCAGGTTGTGGAGCACCACATCCGGATCGGTCACCTCCTCCACGTTCAGCAGGTTCTTGTGTTCGTGGCGTTGACCGCACTCGGTGCACTCGATGCTGCCGGAGCCGTGAGCCGGGAAGAACAGCCGCGCCTGGCACTTGGGGTCCGGACAGCTGCCGGACAGAACCCGCTGCTTGTCTCTCCTCTTCGAGCTCTGCAGCAGCGACATCACGGACCAGAGACACGGAGCAGAGCAGACTGAGAGCTTCACTGGATCATCGTAGTCTGTCAGACGAGCTGCGGCTCCGATAACCACACCGGATCCACCAGAACAACACCAGAACACCGGATCCACCAGAACAACACCAGAACAACACGGAAGCGGCGGCTTTCTTCTTCAGCGACTGACCGTTGGTCAACGTAACTACGTCATAACGTAAGCTCGTGGGAGTTGTAGTTTTTTAGATTTTGTAATCCCTTTTAAAATGTCCACACGCGACAATCAGAATGACCACGTGTTCACATTTATTTGAGTTCGTATCGATTAAAAGAGACAGAAGATACTTTAACACGCATCTATTGCTGAATGGTTGGAAATCACCAAACGTCAACGTGCGGCGGACTACGTTTCCCAGAATGCAACACGCCGCGGTGACGTGTTGTTGTGTAGGGAAGTCAACAGGGCAGAATCTGAATGGATGGATTGTTTCCTGAAACATCTCAAACATTTGGCTGAAATATATATATTTAATTACACTAGGTCTTTCAATCGATCCAAATAGTTATTCACAATTAATCGAAAATTATTTTTTATTTTGCATATTGTTTTTATGCTAAATGCAGTACCTGTGAGGGTTTCTGAACAATATTTGTCATTGTTTTGTGTTGTTAATTGATCTCTATTTTTTATATTTATTTATTTATTTTTTATATATTCCATTTTTTATTTATCTATTTTAGATTTTTCCTTTTTTTATATTTATTTTTGATTTTCCATTTTTTTATATTTATTTATTAATTCATTATTCCTTTCAATTTTAATTTTTTATAGTTATTTATTTATCTGTTCATTTATTTTATAGTTATTTTTTTATGTATTTCTATATATTTTATTATACATAAGTAAGTACATATACTACATAAACATATATATTATACATAAGTACCTATTTGTCATTGTTTTGTGTTGTTAATTGATCTCCGTTTCTTATATTTATTTATTTATCTATTTATTTTTTATATATTCCATTTTTTCTTTCCCATTTTCATTTTTTTTACATTTATTTATTTATCTATTTTTTAATTTTCCTTTCTTATTTTTTCTATTTATTTTTCATTTTCAGTTTTTTCTATTTATTTATTAATTCATTATTCCTTTCAATTTTATTTGTTTATAGTTATTTATTTATCTGTTTATTTATTTTATAGTTATCTATTTATGTATTTCTATATATTTTATTATACATAAGTAAGTACGTATACTACATAAACATATACATTATACATCAGTACCTGTGAGGGTTTCTGAACAATATTTGTCATTGTTTTGTGTTGTTAATTGATCTCCATTTTTTCTATTTATTTATTTATTTATCTATCTATTTATTTATTTTTTATTTTTCCTTTCTTATTTTTTCTATTTATTTTTTATTTTTTTAATTTATTTATTAATTCATTATTCCTTTCAATTTGAATTTTTTTATAGTTATTTATTTATCTGTTCATTTATTTTTTCTAGTTATTTATTTATGTATTTCTATATATTTTATTATACATAAGTAAGTACATATACTACATAAACATATATACTATACATAAGTACCTATTTGTCATTGTTTTGTGTTGTTAATTGATCTCCATTTATTATATTTATTTATCTATTTATTTAGGGACTACGTTTCCCAGAATGCAACACGCCGCGGTGACGTGTTGTGTAGGGAAGTCAACAGGGCAGAATCTGAATGGATGGATTGTTTCCTGAAACATCTCAAACATTTGGTCCCAAAATGCATTAAAAGTAGATTTGTTTTGCCTGTAGGTGATTGTAGAGTTTTATCGTGCGGTGTGGTTTGTATGATTTTGGGTATTAAACTGTTAAAATGTTCCTTTCTGGACCTGGAACTTGGAGAAAAAGATGCTGTCGCTGAACTCCATTCAGAAATATGACAATTTAAAGGTCCCATATCGTGCTCATTTTCAGGTTCTTACTTGTATTTTGTGTTTCTACTAGAACATGTTTAAATACTTTAATGTTAAAAAAAACTTTATTTTCCTCATACTGTCTGTCTGAATATACCTGTATTTACCCCTCTGTCTGAAACGCTCCGTTTTATCGCATTTCAACGGAATTGCAACAGAATTGCGTTGCTAGGCAACATTTTGGGTCCATGTTTACTTCCTGTCAGCTGATGACATTCACATTACACTGCAACCAGTAATAAACTGGGACACATTTAGAATGTTAATGTTTAAAATTGTATCAAGGGTCTAAATATTGTATATTTGTGACATCACAAATGGACAGAAATCCTAACGGCTTGTTTCAAATGCACAGTTTCTGAATACGGGCTGTGTGTATTTCTCTGTATATTTGAACGCTTTGATATTTTCACAGTATTTATAAAACACTTAAACCTGCTCTATAACATAAAAGACATGACAATCTTACTTTTTACAATATGGGACCTTTAAGGTTCCTCTGCTAACAGGGACAAAACAGACAACTCACAGCTCTGACTGGACAGTGGTGGGATGTAACTAAGTACATTCACTTAAGTACACATCTGAGGTACTTGTACTTGACTTGAGTATTTTACTCTCATGTTACTTAACACTTCTAACTTTACTCCATTACACCTCAGAGGGAAATATACTACTTCTTACTTATTTATTTGACAGCTTTAGTGACTTTACAGATAAATTATTTTTTTAAACACCAAACATATGAAAAGATTCCAGATAAAGGTTGTAAAGAAAGGTTCCAGATTTAATAATATTAATGTATTAATAATAATAATGTTAATATATTAGTAATAATGTTAATTATTACTGCATTTCTTACACTTTTACTTGTTACAGAGTATTTTTTTACAGTGTGGTATTACAACTAATTACTGCAGTAAATGGATCTGAACACTTCCTCCACCACTGCTAAATGCATTAGATAAACGTTGAGTGACTTTTGATCAATACCTCATATTTGATCCACCAATTTGCAGCGACTTTAATCCGGTTTTGGGGGGAAATCTGCTTCACACAGCGTGCTGCTTCCATCTGGTGTGATTTGGTGGTATGACTGACAAGAAAACACTAATGCTATAATACTAATAACTAACTTTGACGACTGAAATGTGTGTCAGCTCGTTCGACGTGTAAAGATCTTATCTGTTGAGCCACTGTGGTCTTAAAATGACAGATTTGTGAATGGAGTCTGGTGTGTGAATATGTATGAAACATGACTAACTGCCTCTCCGGGTCTGCCAATCAGGTCATGTTGAATGTAGATAAATGTAATAAAAGTGTCCGGATTAAAAATAAAGAAGGATTTCAGATTCACTTTTATTTGCCAAGTACATACAATGGAATTTGACTCTGAATGTACTTAACCTAGACAACCGTAAACCTTATTCATGCATACAAGTCTTTTATAAAATACAATATCTATAACAGATATGGAATGTGTTGTAGTAATATTATACATATATATATATATATATATATATATATATATTAAAAAAGAGGATTTCATGATTTCTCTACACACTGAAAAATGTAGACACAGATGTCAGTCTTCATACACAAAAAAATATAAAATATGTTGTTTTTTATATTGTAATTTTAATGTACTAATGTAATGGACAATTTTCTTTTACATTTTCAGACTTTTTCCAAACATTTTTCAAAATCTTTTTGAAAATGTTTTGGACATTTTGCGGACAATTTTCAGACATTTCTTTGGACAGATTTTGGACTTTTCTTTTTTTTTTGACAAAAACCCTCACACATTCACACATCTGGAGGTCAGAGGTCAAGGGACCCCTTTGAAAATGCCCATGACAGTTTTTCCTCTTCAGATTTAGTGTAGGGTTGGAGCGTTATTTAACCTCCTTCTCGACATGTTAGCATGAAAACGTACAAAAGGAGAAAATCAAATGCATGAATCTGAACACAAATGAGATCACTGAACAGAAGGAGATCAAAAAAAGAAACTTCTGTCACAAGATAAAAGTTCTCTGAGGAACAGACAAAAGGTTTTAGGCTGCTGTGTGTGTTTTTATCCACGAGATGTCACTGTGGTTCTCATGGCGACCATCGTCAGCATCATCAGCATCATGTGGATGATGTCACACATGTTAGTCTGCTGATGAAGCTGCAAGATGTTGTCTGTCTTCAAACTGTTCAGAGTTATAGAACAACAATTACAAAATAACTCAGACAACATTAAATAAGCAAAAATAATTATTTTGAATGAAGAAAACTATACTTTATATACTACTACTACTACTACTACTACTACTACTAATAATAATAATAATAATAATAATACTAATAATAACAATAATAATAATATAATAACAATAATAATAGGGGAGGAAGTAGATTTCATTCATTTCACAAAGTAGCTTCAGTTAATAAATTCAAATTATACCAAAACTAAATTATTCAGATTGTGCAAAAATATAAATATATGTAATTAAACTAGGGCAATCGATCAAAATAGTTATTCACAATTAATCAAAAATTATTTTTTATTTTGCATATATTTTATGCTAAATGCAGTACCTGTGAGGGTTTCTGGACAATGTTTGTCATTGTTTTGTGTTGTTAATTGATCTCCATTTTTCATATTTATTTATGTATCTATCTATTTATTTATTTTTTATCTATTCCATTTTAATTTTTTCCATTTATTTATCTATTTTTTATTTTCCATTTTTAAATATTTATTTATTTATTCTTTTTTCCTTTCAATTGTTATTTTGTATAGTTAATTATTTATCTGTTTATTTATTATTTTATATTTATTTATTTAATTATTTATATATTTATGTATTTCTATATATTTTATTATACATAAGTAAGTACATATACTACATATACATTACACATAAGTACCTGTGAGGGTTTCTGGACAATATCTCTCATTGTTCTGTGTTGTTAATTGATTTCCAATAATAAATATATTCATACATTTGCATAAAGCAGCATATTTGTCCACTCCCATGTTGATAAGAGGATTAAATACTTGACTAATCTCCCTTTAAGGTTCATTTAGAACAGATAAAATAATGTGTGATTAATGTGTGATTAAATATTTTAATTGATTGACAGCCCTAATAATAAACAAAACAATTATTCAGTACTTTAGAATACAGACAAACCAAAGCAGGTTTATAGGCGAGTGACTTTAGCTTATTACTCTTAAACACTGAAAATGAAAGAAAGAAACAAAATAAAATATGTTTCCTTTCTAAACTATTCCACAATAAACTCCTGTGACTGTTGTAATCTGTATTTTTAGTACGTTAGTAGTAACTTTGCTTCTCCTTCTAGGACGAGTCAACATGTCTGCGGTTGTCAGACAGCAGCGTTATCTGTCCACCGCAGGGGCTGATGGGAGGTGCGAGGAGCCGTCAGGAACCACGTGGCCCTCGTCTGATCTCGCAGCTCGTCCTTGTTTGGCCTCAGCTGCATCAGAGCGCCACTTCTCCCCAGGTTCACCAGAGGAAACACCACTGCACACAATGCTTTTCCTCCCAGCT
>CAKAOI010045945.1:0-49427 GCA_916701655.1 Sebastiscus albofasciatus | reverse complement strand
TTTTTAAATATTTACTATGAATGTCTTCAGTTTTTCTTGACTCTGTATTATTTTTCAGCTCAATGTCTTCAAATGGAAGTCATGCATGTCTTGTTGTTACTGCAGTTTACTAAAATTGAACTCTACCTACTCCCACTGATTCAACAGTTTGCATGCAGCATAGCAACATGTCGTAGTTCTGTGCTGTAGTGAAGCTACATTGTAGACTCAGTTTGAACATCCTGGTGACCATTGTTTGGACATTTGAGACTTTCGTTAATAACAATGAGCCACAAGAATAAGCCGCTGTTATTTGGCTTATCATTCAACAGATGTTACGCTTTTTTGAGAAATGGTTCAAAATTCCACTTTTTTTGTTTATTGACTTCCTGGCTTCATAGGGTGCAAAAGTCTCAAATGTAAATATGATGATTACATGATTGTCTCAAACTTACCATGGCGTGTTGGGGCCATTGTGTGGGAAAAAACAAAACGGAGCCGGGGAAGGGGGGGATATCCCCCCGCCCCGAAAAAACAAAAAAAACAACTCAGAATTTGTGATATTAAAGACGTAATTTCCTGAGAAAAAACTTAGATATTCTTTGAGATTTAAGTCACAAATTTACGTGGCAAAAAAACGAACTTTGTTTTTGGTCAAGGAACCACATGGCTTGACGTTGCAAGGTTGGATAAACCTCATCACACTGCGGTCAAGCCAGCCTAAAATTGTAGTGTACCCATATAGTATACTGACTATATAGCCCTACTAACATTAATAGTAAATGCATTCAGACGGCCCAGATGGAGCTGACAGGGAGAGCTAGCGATGGACTTGGTGAGGTTAGCGGAAGGATAGATGTGTGACTACGTCTGGTTTTCAAAATAAGGGTGTAACATAAAAAATACATATATGGAAATAAGGCTAATCAGATTATCAGAGCCTCAAAGAATATCTGAGTTTTTTTTCACCTCCTTCCCCTGGCTCCGTAATTTATATATTTTCTTTTTACCTACATTGACCCTAATATGCCGTCGTAAAAAACTGGAGCTTAGTGAAGCTGACTTATATTAATTCAATGTATACTAAATGACATGTTAATCATTGTGCTCCCTAGCTGTTGTCTGGTTGGTAGACTAACATGCAAACTCTAACCTTTATACCCACTTCCTGATCCTTGATCCCTGCCCCACAGAGGAAGCCTCCCTCAACCCCTCAGTCTCTAGTGCCTTGCCTCCAGGTAACACACGGCTCAGGTGGAAATCTGTCTTTTTCTTTTTTTTGTCCTGTCCTCATTTGTTTCCTATTTATTTTGTCTTCTTATTGTTTTACTTTTGTTCTGTCTGACCTTCTGCTGTATTACAACATTTATATGAATATGTGCCAAAGATGATTGTCTCCATATATGTTTGAGAGGAGATACTGTTTTTAATACAGAGTGAATTTTTACATGCATGCACCATAATCCATCCTGTCAAGTCATTTAATCTCATAGTAAGTCTGAAAATGTTGGTCCAGATTGCTCATAATGTCCAGTTTGGAACCATATTTCCACTCATTCTAAGTTGTCTGTTGATGGCATTAGTAGAGTAGTTTTTCTCATTTTGTCCTCATTTCACTGGGCGATATATTTACAATTTCCTGAAACAAGTCAAACTGTTGATTTTGACGGTCCTGCACAGCAATCTTAGGAGGCGGAGCCCGGCAAATCAAGAACCCTCAATTCCACCAATTTACCGACTAGTTGAGCCTTAAGCTCCCTTTTTAACAAGTGTTTGGAGAAAGAGATCTAGAAGTGGTTAGCAATAATTAGCAAGTCATCTTTGCGACAATTATCAAATTGTTCCCAAGTGGGATGAGCAACAGAGCCATGAGCCAATCAATAATTAGGTCACTACAGAGAAAATTTACGGTGATTGTCCACAAACAATTTCACAACTACTATAAATCTCGGGAATTAATTACAAGATCCCGGACGAGCCCCCATTTATGTTACGTCCCAGCCAGGTCTAGGGGTAATGGAAGCAACATAAGCCGATGTAGTCAGGCGTAAAGTAGCCGTTTATTGTTAAATGCACAATCAGTTAAAGTAAAACAGGCAGGCAATCAACAAACACGGTGCAGCAAACAAAAGCGAACACAAAAGTGTGTTGGTATGAAAAAACAACTCAGGAATGGGGATCTAGATGGCACCGAAATCGATAAACGAATAAAACAAAAGAGCTACAAACTAGAACTTAAAATCACAGCTAAGCTGGCAAGCAATTAGATATGAACAAGAAAATAAAACTCCACTTCAACTACTCTCAGGATAATAAAACAAAATACACCAATGGCAGCCACCCCCTTACCTAATGTTTTAAACAGAAATTACACAGCAATATGTGTCCTAATAAACTAATCTAATTCCTAGCCCAGTCCCAAACAAGTTACAAATGCTTCTAGGTTCTAAACAAACAACACACAAATGACTAATAGTAGCAAGGTAGTAGTTTACACAGAGTCACGAATAAACAAATAAGCGGGTAGACTGATCAATGGATGATCACAGCAATCCCTGCCGTTCATCTCCGGGCGGTGACATCACATGAAGAGGGAGGGAGGCGGGCCAGCCCCAGCAGCTTGGAAACCCGCAAAGATAGTTAGTGATAGGAAGACCTACCACTCTGATTAATTTTGAACTTGTAAAACTTACGGCACCGGTAACAGAACCTCACAGGGAACTGTGAGGAGATTTGGAGGTGCTATTGGGCGATGTATCTTAACCTAAGATTGATTGGCTGATTACATTGTACAGTATGAGTGACGAGTGTTTCGCAGCATGTCTATGGTTGTGTGTGCGTGTGCGTGTGTGTGTGTATGTGTTTTTCCATGTCTCACTTCAGGTTATTCCCTGTTTCTCCGCAGACCGTCCAGACCCTCCCGTGGAATTGGATCTGTCAGACCCAGCAGCCCGCAGCATTCGCCTCACCTGGATCCCCGGAGCCGACAACAGGAGCCCAATCACACGTCAGTACACACACATACTCCTCACTTGTCCTGCACACCCTGGAGGGGATTATATTACACTTGAATAATCACATTTCTCTCCAAATTTGTCTTCACGAGCATAGTCGGAGCCTGATTTGCATATGTGAAAGCGTCGCAGCTTCCGATCTGATAGTGTCCTGACGTAGTGTAGCAGTAAAGTGCACCCTGTAAGGAGAGCTAAAGAGATGACACGGTAGAGTCTGTCTCAGGTCACCAAGCTCGGGAAAGAAATGCTAATGAAGGAACGCTGAAATAGAAATACTCATTACTGAAGAAATGAGGTACATTTTGAGGCCGTAATTAGGATCCATCTGAGAAGCACGGGGCCTACTAGTTATAGAGTGATCATTATTATAATCTGTATTTATAGGAAGATTTGTAAAATTAACGTAACAGGTTCATTAAACATAAGAGGATATGAGGGGGATGAAATGACATAATATGAGAATATAATGAACCTGCTGAACCCCTTCGAGGACTACAAGACACCCTCTATAGATGTCCTCTGCTTTAACCCCATGGTCTGCTTTTCTCATGCCAGTTGTGTGTCTCTGCAGAATTCCTGGTCCAGTTCGAGGAGAACCGCTGGGACCCGGGCAGGTGGCAGAACCTGTCCTCTTACCCCGGAGACCTCAACTCTGTCCTCTTACAGCTCGCCCCCTTCGCCAACTACCAGTTCAGGGTCATCGCCATTAACTCAGTGGGCCAGAGTCAGCCCAGCCGCCCCTCGCCACGGTTCCTCACAAGCGCAGCCGGTGAGGAGCACCACACACACACATACACACACACACACACACACACACACACACACACACACACACACACAAAAAAAACCTAAACAATGGAATTGTTGATCTAATGAAAGAATACATTCTAAACACATTGGTATGGGGGTTCTATGAAATGATTGCATGGACTGGATTTGTAGGCTCAGCCCCGTGCTTTAATGAGAAAGTAGTACTGAGTCAAAGACTATCGGCCAGTAAGCCAACTCTGTACCTGCGGACATTGTTGGAATTGAAGTTGTTCAATCTAAGTGCATTTTGTTCTGTTAAAACCAGCCCCAGATGCCATTCCAAGAGGTCTAAGAGGATGGGGATCCAAGAAGGACAATATGGAGATCACCTGGGAGGTAAGACATGTACAAGAGTGGCGGCTGTGGCTCAGAGAGGTCGTCCACCAATCGGAAGGTCGGTGGTTCGATCCCTGGCTCCTCCTTGAGCTAGACACTTAAGCCCAAATTGCTCCAAATGAGTATCGAGTATGTCTGAATGAGTATTTAGATTAGATCCTGATGGGCAAAGTTGGCGCAGCCTCTGCGTGTGTGACATGTAGTGTCAATCGCTTTGAATGGTCGGAAGTCTAGAAAAGCGCAATAGAAATGCAAGTTTACCATTTACAAGACAGGAAATTACAACTTGTAAGACTCCTGTTGAATTCCGTGCCTGTTGTCAAATAATGACAATGAATGCAAGTAGTCTTGTCAATGAGCATGTACGGCTGTTAGTTCAAACCACCACAACGCTGGTGGTTTGAACTCTTACTTTCAGTCAGTGTGCATTCACAGTGTCGTTGTTTTCTCCAGCCTCTGCTTGATCTGGAGAGGAATGGCCCAAACCTGCACTACAACGTTTGGTGGAGACGGAAGGATTCGGGAGAGGAGTGGAGCAACGTGACCACCGTGGCGTCCAAACACGTCGTCCACGACACAGAAACCTACGTGCCTTACGAGGTCAAAGTCCAGGCCAGGAATAAGTTTGGACGAGGGCCTGAGTCTAATATGGTCATCGGATACTCCGGAGAGGACAGTAAGTAGACACAGTTTGTGAAAGCCAATAACAACATTGATTTCTTGGACTAAAGCTGGAAGATATTTTGTGTTATATTCATATTTATGATATGATTTATCAACAAGAGCACCATTGAGGGAATTTCCTCTTATTCCTGCATAAACAGAACTGAACCTTTCTAACTATTCACACATACCGTGTCCCTTTTATTTAGAGCCCACCGACGCTCCCACTGACCTGCGGGTGACAAAGGTTGACAGCACCAAGGCGAACTTGCACTGGAAGCCAGTCGACCTGAGCTCTGTCCAGGGCGAGTTCAAGGAGTACAGAGTGAGACTATTTTTTGTTTTTAATGATGATGAACCGACTGCAGACCTGGTCTAAAAATAGACTCTGATTCTCAGTTTCTGCCTAATTTGTCTGGTTTAATTAATCTCCCCACCCCTTCTCTGCACTTCTTACCCATTCTTAATAACCCTTTCCCTCCCCGTCTACCTCCCAGTTGTACTACTGGCGTGAGTCCAGTCTGGTTCCGGGTCTGGTGGTTAGCAAGGAGAAGAAGACCAAAGGTTTCTACAGCATCGTCGCCGAGCCGTCCGGCACCCTCAGCGACCTGGTGCCCTACTCGAAATACAAGATGTTCATGGTTGTGGCCAACAATGCCTTCGAGGGTCCACCCAGCAACACGGTGGAACTCACTACCAAGGAGGGAGGTGAGGACGCGGCCCTCGCAACTTAGATATTACATTCAAGAGAGGCCGACATCTCATGTAGTTTCACAAGTGTTTTTACAGACACACTTTTTAATATACAGAACCACGACAGCACATACAGGTTTCTAATAGGAATGTGCACTCCAGGCAAAATTACCTTTCAAAAATCACTGGGAAATAGTCGATTATTATTCACATAATCCCCCTCCATAGTGTTAGATGGATGGATGGAAAGGGGGGTCCATCCATCCATCTAACACTATGGATTAAGAGTTTATTTCAACCATATATGAACAGTGGAAGAGGCTGGTTGAAAGACAAACCAAGACGGTTTTGGTGAGTTTTATTTTGTTTCTTCTAACCTCAAATGAAGTGCGGCATGGCGGCCTCGCCCTGACCGCCTCACCCTGACCGCCTCGCCCTAGCGGCCTCCCCCTGGCTGCCTCACCCCGGCCACCCTGCGCCTCCAGGTACCAGACTCTCCTCTCTCCTTCGGAGGGAGCACGGGGGTTTGTGCAAGCGGCACACACACACACATACACACCCCTGCGCTGACAGAAAAGAGCCTGATTGAACGTGCCACACACGTTTTACCGGTAGTAACGTTACTACCAGGCAGCGCCTGCAATGGTTAATACAAGGGAAATACATATGTTTTAAGATGGGACGGATAGTCACATAAACTATTCGATTTTTTATAACTTAAAGATAGCGTCAACGATGTTGGAAAGCTAGCATCATTTTAAAGTAGCATCGCCTCAGGAGCTCCGTCTAAACCCACCCACCAACCCCTCCCCTCGGGGCTCCTTTCAAGGCAACGCCTCCCCACACACACACATGCACGAGCACCGCTGCATCGTAACTACTTCACAGACACAGAGCTGAGAGAGGACCTCAACTCAACAACGCTACCTCATGACAAGTAACCGCGGCAGTGCTACTGCAGGGCAGAGTTTTCTCTTCCATTCTCCAGTAAACGTGCGGCAGCGACGCGCTTTGAGTTCAGGCTGGTGCACGCCAAGGGTAGAATACGAGCAGGGAGGCAGGGAGGCATCTGATTGGTTCATTCCAAGCGGATCGCGAGGTAGTGATTGGTAGACGGCTCTTTTCTGATCCTTTTTCAGAGCTCATCAGTAATGGATCGCTGTCGGGGTGTAAAGACCATTTTAACCAATAAAACAAATAGTGAATACTGGAAAACAACGTCAACCCTGCCTTTAAAGAATATTTGAAAAATCTAAAATCATGACCCATCCTTAGCTTCTAAAGGGGCATTTTCAATCCAGTATGCAGGTGTTGTGCTTAGTGCTTCCTGCCATCTTTGTCACTCTTGTTTCCTCTCTTCACGTGTTTGTGTGTGTGTGTGTGTGTGTGTGTGTGTGTGTGTGTGTGTGTGTTTGTAGTGCCAGATGCTCCGAGGTTTTTCAGGATTAGTCGGAGAAGTTTTGACACAATCAACCTCGAATGGGACAAACCTTTGGAGCCCAACGGCATTCTGATTGGATACCAGCTCAAGTACCAAGCAGGTGAGCTGCTCTGATAGTATTCACAGATACGTCCAAACTTTCAGACAGAAAGCGTGTTTAATTTGGTGCTTCTACTCGGAGATGATTTGCTAAACGGTATGAGCTTCATAAGCAGGGCTGCCAACCGTCTCGCATTGACCATGAGACTCACACAATCTACACTTTTCACACGTCCATTTCCTCACACGGTGACAAACAAATCCAAGAAAAGAGGACACTGACAACGCACGGACAGAGGAGACAGAGTAGGACAGTGCAACAGCAGCACCGTAAAACTCTGCGGTCAAGCTTGGATTTTGACGTCTATTCATGCTGTTATGGTACCATTACTTGGAATGGCCAAAAAGGATGAAGAAAGACTCACATTACAGCAATAATCTCTCACATTTTATATATCAAATAAAACCGTTAGCAAGGAAGTCCTGATTTGATAAAATGGATTCCATATTTGGTAAATATGCTGAGAAGCACAGTGGATTTTTCTCTCAGAGGTTTGCATAAAAAAATCCCGAATAGGTTTGCTGAAAATTCCAATGGAGTCATGTTCAGAAAAACGCTGACTATGACCAATTTGAAGTTATTTTACCGGCGGCAGCCGTAGCTGGAGGCTTTATGTTTCGGGTTGTCCGTCTGTCCATCCGTCCGTCCCATTCTCGTGAAAGCGATATCTCAGGAACATATTGAAGGAATTTCTTTAAATTTGGCACAAACGTCCACTCAAGAATGAACTGATTAGATTTTGGTGATCAAAGCGCAAGGTCATTGTGACCTCACAAAACACGTTTTTGGCCACAACTCAAGAATTCATATGTTAATTATGACAATTTCACGCAAATGTCTACATGATAAAATGATGTAGTGATGACATTCTGGACAGACATGGATGTAAACGTGGGCGTGCAACCACAAGGCGATAATTCTAGTTTTTTTAGGGGAAAGTCCCCTCACAATACCTTACAATACGTGAAAACATCCTCACGTTTAAACTCTCATAAAATGGTTTCCTTCAGAGATTCGCTGAAGTTCAGTGTAAGCCTGTTCGGGATGACCTTGACTATGACTATGAGTAGGTGAAATCTGAAGTTATGTTACTATCTCACTCCAAACTAAAATGAAGAATTGGTAGCCCTGGTAGAAGTGTTTGTGAGACACAGGGCAGCAAAATGAATGAACACACAGTCAGATAGACTTGAACCAAACCAGTTTAACCCTGTTATCTTAAAGGTCCCATATCATGCTCATTTTCAGGTTCATACTTGTATTTTGTGTTTCTACTAGGACATGTTTACATGCTGTAATGTTAAAAAAACCCTTTATTTTCCTCATACTGTCGGCCTGAATATGCCTGTATTTACCCTCTGTCTTAAACGCTCCGTTTTAGCACATTTCGATGGAATTGCGATGGAATTGCAACAGATTTGTGTTGCTAGGCAATAGCTTGGGTCCATGTGTACTTCCTGTCAGCTGATGACATTCACATACACTGCAACCAGGAATAAACTGGGACACATTTAGATTGTTTACGTTTAAATCCGTGTAAAGGGTCTAAATATTGTATATTTGTGACATCACAAATGGACAAAAATCCTGACAGCTTGTTTCAAATGTAGAGTTTCTGAATACGGGCTGTATGTATTTCCCTGTGGATTGAGCGTTTCGATACTTTCACAGTATTTATATAGGACTTAAGCCTGCTTTATAATAAATAAAAATATGAAAATCTCACTTTTTTATAATATGGGACCTTTAACCATTTATTTAGAAGTGAAAATGAAGGTGAATACACTCAAAATGTTGGTGCTTTGCAGTGTGTAAAGTAGGTCAAAGGGGAAGCAGGAAGTAGCTCTGAAGGATCTAATGGACTTGGTAATAATAAAGTTTAGTTTAGTAAAATGCTGTCGGTTCATAGTTAACTGGCTAGCACTCTGCTGCAGTGCCCAACGTCCCTCATGACATGATTTGGGAATTATTCTGAAAGCAAGCCAACCCATCTGTCCTCTTCTGTCATTCTTCTGTGAATGTGTGTGTGTGCGCAGTCAATGGCTCCAGGGTTGGTCCTCTCCAGTTGGACACTTTCCCTCCTAATGTGACACAGTTCAGCGTCCGCCTGCCGGACCGATCCATCCGCTACAAGTTCTTCCTGTCGGCGCTCACCCAGGTGGGAGCAGGGGAGGTCTTTGCTGAGGAGACCCCACACTTCGCCAATGAAGGTGAGTGTTTCTACATGTGAAAATTTGTTTGCCCAAAAAAATCTCTGCCGTTCAGTGCTTCCAAAATAAGGGTCGTGTCTAGAAGGGAGCCTGCGAATTGCGAAATCTGAGCTGAGATATGCAGAAACTTGCAAAAACTCGCTGCCCGATGACTTATTCTAACCTTAACTAATCAAGGTCAATACATAACCTTAAATATCTTATGAGGGTTTCTCCTGTTTGCTGGTTCCCCTCTAGCTATTACCCAAAAAATGTTATTCGTGTTGAGGGAGAAAATGCATCGGAAACACTAAAACTCACCAATGTTTACGATGCAGTGACAATAAACACATTTAATAGTTGATTATTTTTGGTTCATAAGAGCCAAAAAAAGTCACTCAGACTCAATCAAACTGTAAATTATTACTCATTATTACTGTATATGTTTTAGCCATTGATTTGTGATTTGTATTAAACGATAAGGATAAGGCAATAATCTATATTATTCTTATCGTCAACACATCCCCCTGAAACCAATAATTGATTACCAAAGCCAGATACATCTAATTCCTCCGTCATAGACGATTATAAACATCAATATTTCTTCCTGTTTAAGTAACGTAACAGTGTCCAGCTGTTGTTGGAAAGGACTGGGCCTATCGGAAAAAATTAAATTCTATATTTGGAGCTGTTTTTAAAGATATATCTCTACAGAGAGAGCTGTGAGTGCCACAGACAGGGTCGAGAGTCAGTAATAATAATAATAATATAGAATATTCTTATCCTTTAACACATTTCACTACACTAATCAACTTGAAAACCTGAAATAGGTGCGAGTTTTTAGAAGTTCAACAGGATCATTCTGACCCAGTTTATCGTTGGAGTTACTAGAATTGTTCCTTAGTGTGTCTAGCATTGTTTCTCAACATGGTGCTGAACCTTCACTTTGCTGTAATTACACTGTTTCCAGCCCCTTCTCTCTGCATGGGAACTAGGTTGGTTTGATAGTGTGTCTACATTGTGAGAATGTGGTTGTGTGAATCACTGGAAGTGGTGTGTGTGTGTGTGTGTGTGTGTGTGTGTGTGTGTGAGAGAGAGAGAGACAGAGACATAGAAATAGAAAGGGAGAGAGGTTGTAGCCCTTTAGTGAACACAGGCCTCTTTGTTGGGGTATCAGATGGAGAAAGAACTGGTCTCTCTCTGATGGATGATATTATCAGCACACCAACCTTGTGACACACACACACACACACACACACACACACACACACAAAGACACACAGCTGGATCAGAAGATGAGAATCTGACAGGCTGTTTAATTAAAGGGTCGGTTCCCCCAGATTGTCTAGAGCAGTGGTTCTCAAACTATGGTACACGTACCACTGGTGGTACGCGTGCTCTCTCTAGTGGTACGCGGAGGAATCTCTGACTATCAATTCCTCTTATTGATGCTTTCCCACAGTTACGCTGCACAATGACGCATACGCGCGCTGTATCAGGTTTCAGTTTGTTTGGGACCAGAGACACGGCGGAGGGAAAAAAAGCGCTCAACAGCTACTAAACCTGAGGGGGGGCACCCTATTTTTCCCTGATAAAGCGACACTGTGAACAACAAATCTGTGTTGAAATCAGCAGGAGGACAGTTAGTGACATTAGCAACCGGTGGGCAGCACAGTCCTGACTAAATACCGGAGATACGAACGTTAAAGGAGGTGCCATTGAGTTATTGTTACGAGGCGTTCAAAGTCAGGGAAAATGACTATTGGACGAAAGTAAATTGCAACGTTATCGTGATGTGTTCAAATGTAATCTCTCAAAATTTAGTTTTTGGTGAGAAACTTGAATAAATACAGTTGTTAGGAGATGTTTTCATATCAATATAAAATAGATATTAGAGAGAAAATTATGACCTGTTTAACTTCCTAACACTAGCTTGGAGCAGCTTGCCAAGATTGTTTCTAATCAAAGCAAATATTTAAATATTCATAATCATTTGAATTGTGTGTTTTTTATGCAAACAACCACTATAGATGACAATAACAAAGTACAGTACTGTGTACAGTACCATCCCTGCCCTGAAAAATAGGGCTTTTCGGACCTGCAGTGCATGTTTTTATAATTTGGCATGCTGGGGGAATCTCTGTTTTGTCTCTCAGTCAGTCAAAACTTCTGCAGATAATGTAATTTTTCTTAATAATATGCTGTTGGGAGTGACTTTCAGTATAATAAATCCTGAAAAATAAGTGCGCAGTATGTTTTCTATAAACTAATGTAGTGATAAAATAGAGGTTACGTCTGACAGAATTTGTTTGGCCCACGGCAACAATCTGGGTTTCTCATGTAACCCCCCAGGAAAAATAAAATTCAAATATTTTCTGAGGTGGTACGTGGTGTAAGATGTTTGAGAACCGCTGGTCTAGTGGTATCTACACATTATCCTATGTGTCTTAGAATTCATTTTCCACCCCAATACAATGGAGGTGCTGCTCACACAACCACAATTCAACTGAAAAATTCAACATCTCCAAGGGATTCACAACTTTCATCAGGACATTTCCTTCAGTAGAAAGCACAGTTCCAATGTAATGTTTGACAGGGGCAGATATCTCAGAACTGTATCAGATTGCATGGTATACCTTCAGTGGTAAGTGAGAATATCTGTTGAACCGAGTCGTGCTTGTTGTCCCTCGGTCTTTCTTACACCTCTCCCTCTCTCCTGTCTCCACTTCTCTTTTTGTCGACAGACGACTTTACTGACTCTACAGGTTTAATAGGTATGGGGAATGAGAAGCACAGCCTGCCTGTTGCCTTTCCCCACCCCCACCCCCACCCTCCATATCTGTCTCTCTATCTGTTCATCTTAACACTAAAGCAGCAGTGCAGTCCACCTTCATTGTATTATCCACTAAAGTGCAGTTCTACCATCACCCTGCAGCTCACACTGGTAGGCAGCAGAGGGAGTTGCTAAACTAGCTATAACCCCACTGGGAAAAACAGAGATTTGTCTCATGTTCATCAGTAAATTATCATTACATGAACCTTAAGACATACAGTATGTCTACATATGATAAGATAGCTATGAAATTGGCTTTTTCAATGACCAATTTTTAGCACTTTTTCAGTATCTTAAATCTAGCTTTAAATCTGAGCCCGCTACAAGCTAAAAATCATAAGTGGAGTAAATACGTTAAAGAAATTAGTGGCATTAAAATGAATTTGCGTTATTATCACGTTAACTTTGACAGCCCTAATCATTATACAGATATTATTTTGTATTATTTTCTGTATATTAGGGATGAAATCATAAGAGCTGCTTAGCTTTCCATTACAACAGAGCCGACTCCATGTGCTGATGAAGACTGTGTGATACGACTGAAAGTTCAGATAAATGTGGACCCTTTAGTCGGTTTGTCAAACTATTTCCAATTCAAGAATAAACTTTTGTGAACAGATGAGAGGGTGATAGATAAATGACCAATCAACCACATAAAACTAGTCTCTCATAGCCAGACCTGTCTTCTCAGCGCCGTGTCAGCGCTAAACAAAGGTCTGGCTCCACATATTATCATCCTGCTATAGGGGACAAAAGAACACTCTGGCTTGTTTGTATTTCTTTAAACTAATCGTCTAGGACGGCACTAAACACAGGATCTACATTAATAAATAGATAGCGGAAGAGGAGGAGATCGCTGTGTGATATACCCACCGTCTACATCCGCTGAGTCAGACTACATGAGACAGCAACTAATAGTTATTTTCGTAATTGATTCATGTTTTGTTTCTGATTTAGATTAGCTTAAAATCAGTTTAAAATGTCTTCAAATATTTTTCTTAGTCTGTCGAAGCAACTGTCAAAATCCAAATGAAAAATGATGTGAAAACAGACAAAGAGGTCTAAAGCTCTAAGTGAACTTATTATTGGGCTGAACTGCTGTCTACGCCATATTTTCTGTCTTTTGTCATCTGTCTGCCTCTCCTCATCTCTCCATCCTCCCCCCCCTGTGTGCAACGCTGCTGTTTGTCTGCTGCAGTGTGCTGTCAGGGATTGAAGAAGCCCACTCGGCATTCTCACCGTTGGCTTTGAATAGTAGTCTGTGATTCACGCGTCCAGTGAGTGAAACACACAGGACCGGTTTCACACTTTCTCAAATATTTGGCATCATATTCAAATAGATGGTCCCTCGTGATCAGGACACACGCCCCGATAGCCGCTGTAGCGTCCTCCTTCAAGCCATTTGCATTTATGTTGACCTTTAACCTCGGATTTCTGAACCAATCCCTGATGGCGCACCTTTACTATGCAATCTCACTGCATCAGCTGCCTCTTCCTGTCTGCCATGAGACATGAGTTAGCCTTGTGTAGCAACTAAAGTGTTTTGATCAGTCATTGTCATTGGATACAATGTCATGATGCTGCTTTGGGAGTGTGTGTGTGTGGGATGGGAGGATGCATCAAGATGTCAAGTCGGGGGGGAAACATTCTGATGAATGTTGTGACTTGATGAGCGTACCGGGGATGACAAACAATCTCATCAGCAGTTTCCATACTCACTCACCGGCTTGATCGTCTCGCTTCTGAGCTTTTTTTCAAAAGTCATGTCACTCTGCCATCTTCACCCATCGCTTCTGTTCACCTAGTCAGTTGTACTTACAGTACTGAGGATTACAGGTAAGGTGGCTGGAAGCTTGTGGGCTGAACTGGCCTACCTCACTGGGCTGTAATGGCTTGTTTCCATCATCCTGTCCTACTTTTCTCTTTCCCTCGCACGGTGGTTTGAGGGCATGCTTGTCATCCGGCCTGGTGATACAAGCATGTTGGCTGGAGTTTGGGGTTGTTTGTTGGGAGGAATGGGGGGCATCAGTAGCGGGATGCTTTACTGGCTGCAGATGACCTCAACTTTAAGGTACAGTAGGAGTGGACAACATTTAAAGTGGAGAAGGATGTGCTGGTTCCCAACCTGAGCGGGAGCCCGACCCCCACCAGAGGGCACCGTAGTGTCACAAAAGTAGAATGAGTAACGGGCAGTTACAAGGACTGTCTTCAGAGTTTCTACTGTAATGACAGACACTGGATGTAATGTGACATAACACTACATTAAATGTGTTTTGTGTGTCTTTTTTTTTTTTCAGTGATGTGTGTGTGAAAGAGGTGTCTGTAAAGGGGCGAAGGGGGGACTGTAGAAGTGTATTACTTCAGGTCCTCCTGGTCAATAGTTGGGGAACTTGTGTGAGACAGATTTAAGAAAAAGAAAAAGAGGGATCAAAATGGAAGCAGCAGAGTTTTAGAGATATCTTGGCTTTTAGTTTCCAGTATTGGAAAAATGCTGGATCCTACATTTCCCATAATGCATCCAATAGCGTAATTTTTCTTTGACCCACGTATTTCAAACTCCATCGCCCCAGTTTGTAACACCGTTTTTTGCTATAAATTTGTTTCCTTTAAAGCATCAGTAGGCGAGATCAGAGCTAATATGATTAAAAAAAGTTAGTTTTATAAAACGGTCTCTATGTCATGACAGTAGAACATGAAACAGGTAACCTGAAAAATATCATGTTCCTTTGTGTCCTCCGGTGCTCCTAATGGCATCTGCAAGATTTCACAGACCGGAGGAAAACAAGCAGTAAGAGCTGATCCGAGGACTGCTGTCCATCTGCTGTCTATGAGAGCTGGCTGTCAATCACTCGCAAACTCCAACCAAACGGTCAAACTAGGCAGCGTTGATCAAATATGAATCAATATTCTGTTACGTTAATGTCTATTTCTCTCCTCACGTTTACAGAATCATCTTGTAGTTCACGGTTTAGATGTAAAATGAGAAAGTTTGTCCCACCGCTGCCGCCATTGTGAAATCTGGTGAAGGAATGCCAAGTTCTGGTCACATGACTGGAGCACAGCCAATAGGAACGCTCTCTCAATGAAATGACCTCTGATTGATCAAAGTCTCCCGTCACGGGCTAGATGTTCTAAAGCCTGAAAACAGAGCCATGAGGAGGAGCAGAAGTCTAGTTTTCTCTCAGAACACTTGAATTACAATATGCTGGAAGGTTATTATGGGATTTTTGCCCAATGATGCCAAAAATATACTGACTACTGAAGCTTTAAGTCCAAGCTGAGGTAACCCCAGATGACATCATCAGCACCGAGGTAAACCCTGATGACATCATCAGAGAGGATTTTACAAAGTGCAGTCAATTCAAGCCCCGTTTCTGTGGCTCCTCCTCACAGGCTGAGTAGAACTTCCCATCATGAGTAAACTGACATCAGCCAGTGGGGTGCCCCTTTAAATGTGACACAAATACTTGATGAAATAAAAAACAAGGTTACCAGTTTGAGGTTCTCCAAACCATCTCTTTTTAAATACAGTACATTTGCATCCCGTTCAAAGAAACCAGTGTGACAGGCATGCTGTAATATCAGCATCTGTCCTCTCGGTGGCGGTGGAATCTAAGTCTGTGCAGGACAACGATGAAGTAGCTGAAGTGGAAAACACTCTGCTCATTTATTGACTCATAACTTAGTCAGGCGTGTGATGTGGGCAGTGTGTGTTTCAGCTTCATTGACTCTCTCCTATGTGTGTCTACCTGTCTGATGTTCCTACTGCCTTTTCGTTAACCCTTTGCTCTCTCCCTCCTCCTCCCTTGTAGTCGAGCTTACAGACGCCTCCCTGGCATCAGCTTTCACTCCTACTCCTCCTCCTCTCGCTCCTCTTCCTCCTACTACCATCGCTCCTACAACCATTAGTACCTCAACTTCTACCACTCCTACAACTACGACTTCTACTACTACTACTACTACTACTACTACTCCTTCTACTACCACCACCATCGCCACTACAACTGAGGCAGCCACTACCACCACCGCTCCTCCTGCGCTGGTCACCATCAAGCGTACTGATAAGAATGTGTTGGGTACATGCTGTTGTCCCATTGTCCCATTTTTTTTACTGTCTTTCTACTGTTTTAGTTTGAATGGCACTCAAAAGGCGATACCCTTCTCCCACCTGACGAAACAGGAAACTACATCAGGGCTGCATTCCGATAAGCTGTGCTGTACCTACTGTACAATAAAGTGGGGAATTACTTCAGAATATTGGGATGTAGCCAGCAACTATCCTCCTGGTCAGGAAGTGAGAATCCAACCTTTTTTTTTTAATTTAATGTATGTTGATAACTGTAAAGTTCTTGGAGAGGTTTCCCCTTCAACACTTAAAAAGTAATGAGGGGTTGTGATATTGGCAGAGCTCACCATTTTTTTTTTTTAGGTTCAATAAGTCCACTCTAAACCAGAAGTAAGCATTGCAACCAAGCGGGTAGATGCTAGAATGTACCCACCAAACGTAGGTAATGCCGGGTTCACACCATACGAGAATCAAGACGATTTTAGGCCCAATTTCGCCACCCTCCCGACCATGCTCAGCAAATCACAGATTTTTGCGTTTTAAAGATTATCTTTCCAGATATTCCTTTTTTTTACATCCCCTCGGCTCAGAAGTCCATCCTGGCTGCACCGATTTCAAATATGAAATTCAGTATTTATGGGATATCATATTGTGTGTGGGGAACCCCGAGGACAGCTGATGGCGCAGTCACTTGGGAAAGAACCATAGCCAGTTGAAAACCAACCTATGAAGCGGAAGGACAACCGCGGCTAACGCATGAGCTAATGCAAAACGCGAAGCATAAAGTGGTAGTAAGATGGAGCTCAGAAATTTGGTGGCAACAACGCAAGTCTTTATTTAACATCTCAATAACTTCATCCATCCATCCTTCGGGAATTTCAGTACAAAATAACAAACTAACATCGCTTGTTCTTCCTGTCCGTCGTCCGCCATGTTTGTTTACACTAAAATCATGTTTGACTTGCGGGCGGCCGTGGCTCAGAGGATTGAGCAGGACGTCCAACTAATTCGATGTGTTCTTGAGCAAAACACTAATTACACTAACTATTTAGATTAGATCCTGATGGGCAAAGTTGGCACCGGTGTATGAATGTGTGTGTGAATGGGTGAATGCTGACATGTAATGTAAAGCGCTTTGAGTGGTCGGAGGACTAGGAAAGCGCTATATGAATGCAAGTCCATTCACTATTTACCATTTACTGTTTGATTGTGAGAGATTTTGTGAGATTTCCGGTTTTGAGAGACGGAACTCTTGTTGTTGATGAATGAATCTGTTAGTGTGTGGTGTGCTGTTCTGGCCAAATGGTCGCTCACCACACACTATAGGAACAAAACTGATCAATATAACATGGTGTGTTGTTATGTGTGGGGTCTCTCACATTTTCAACATCTGTTAAAGGGACTAATGTAACTTTCAGAAATGCTTGTTAACAGCGACACCTGTGGCCGTTAAGTCAATGAAAGTCAGCGTCGGGCTCGCGCTTGTGCTCGCTCTACATAGACATGAACGAGCATTGCTCAAAACAGTGAGGCGACACACGTCAGCTAAAAGCACAATATCACTCTATATTTCAGCTGCTTGGCAGTAATGTTAGCTGACCAGACCAAGGTCTCTCCATGAATCAATGCTGATCCTAGTGTTGGCTTTTCCTGCTTCAGCCTCCCGACCGCAGCCGGAGGGAACAGGGGAGACACTGGAGTTTTGGTCGGAGACGATAACGTTTCTCGCTGCAGAGCCCCGTCACTTCACAAGACACGGAAACCTCTGTTGGTCTGGAGGAGCTGCAGCAGTTATTTCTGCACAAACGTCCACTGTACATTCACTAGATATTCTCAGAGCTACTAACTCTTCTGCAGTGTGGAGTGAGCGCGCGTTCACATCTAGAGGTGGAGCTAGACAGCGAGAACGCGCGCGCTTTGTCATTGAAGGCAAGCAGGCAGAGGAGCAGTGACTCCGGCCATATGCGAGCGCGCGCATGGGATCCCGACCCGGTACATTTATACGCTTAAAAAGTTACAAACAGTCCCTTTAAGATTTGAAAAATCTTTTAGTGTGGGCCAGCCTTAACTCTAGCGAGACTCACTGCCTGATGACCTATCCTGACCTTAACCATTCAAGGTCAATGCCTAACCTTAACCATCTCGTGGGGGTTCCGCACACAAACTACGTTCAGCAGGTACATTCTAGCAGCTACCAACTAAATGTTTCATGAATTTAAAAATCCCTCTGGAATTTCCTTGTGGGTGAATTTTCTGTCCATGAACATGTTACATTTACTTCTTGTTTGGAGCAGACCATGTAGGAAGACTCCCTTAGTGCTATAGCACCATGCATAGGTCTAAATGGAGCCCCCGTGTATGGTTGTTGTAACTGTGCAATCTCTGCCCCTTGCCCCTGACCTTTAACCCTGTACCCCTGACCCTCCTCACCCCCTCCCCCTTATGTAGTGGCCCCTCGGCTGGAGATCTGGAATCTGACGGTGGAGTCTAACAGTAACTACGCTAACGTCAGCTGGAGACACAACTTCCCGGCCGGCAGCAGCGAGTTTGTGCTAGAGATCACACTGGACAGTAAGAAACCAGACCAAGCCCACCTCGAGCTATTGAGACCGAAAGATAGACCTGAACTTGACACAAAGTAAAAAAGAGCAGGAGCAGACAAAGGACAATATTTCAGAGATCAGGCGTGTAAATAGGCGTGTATTTGCTACACACGTTAGTCATATCAACTTCAGAAGGCCACAATTTGCCAGATGTGTCTGATCTTTAGCTTGTTGCGGAGTTCTGCTGCCAAATGGCAAAAAAAGCCAGATTAAAGCAGTTTTTAAAAGACTGACACAATCCAATGTTTGACAAAGACTACATTAGTTTAATCTTTTTCACAAGAACCTTAGCTTACCTAGCTGGGGATTAGAGAAATGACTGAATGTGAAAGACTTGATGTACTCCAGCACTCTATAACCCAGTCTCTTAAATCACAAATCCCTACTAGACGGAGATGCCATTTTCTGGCCAAATGTTGTCCCTGCATCTCTGAATGAAATTCAATCCTGTCAGCAGCAGAATTTCGAATACGATTACAAGGGGGGGGCCCCCTTCCCATAATGGAAAAACTAAAGAATGATTCAGAGGCCTTCTCATTAAATAATTCATGTCTTTTTTTTTGGTAGACTTCAATTACACCTCAATGGCAGGTTTTTGTTCCCCCAAAATTCCTTGCTCAAAGGTTTTTTCTGAAATGTGTCCTTGTCTTACTGATTTCCAAAGCAGCCTTAATGGAGAGCTCTTTTAGGCAACCATTTGCTGATGAGACAAGCAAGTGATGAGGCTAGAGGAAACAGCATGAAAGAAAAAACAGCATGAAAGAAGGGCAAGAAAACACGAGGACTTGAGTAAAAAAATATGATAATGTGCCATCACAGCTCCAAAAAACAGAACATATACATCTCTCTCCAGAGATGAGCTCTAACTGCTGCTCCGTTGGCCTGTAAGTTTTTTTTGAATCACCCTTTTTATTGAAAGATGTGATATTTGCCCATAAAGGCTGACATTTTAATTTGAACTAAAAAAGCAGAAGGTACAACGAACCACAGTCTGTGTTTCTGTGTTTCTTTCTCTCTTGCACTCTGTCTCTCTCTCTGGTCTTTATATGTTGGAGAGTGTTGATCATCATGTCACTACTAACTTCCTGTGCAGTTCACACTGCACCATCACGATGGTTTCTTCTCAACACGCTGCCTGGCTTTGAATGGCTCTGGTTGGACCAGCACTGTGAACGGGGCTGTTCGGCTCGCTTTGTCTGAAATGCTGTTTGAATGTTTTGGCCATCCACGCTTCCATTATCACTTGCTTCTGCTTTGGATCGGGTGTTGACCAATCTGGAAGTCTGCTTTTTATAAAACACATCATCCCTCCTTTTCTGGAATCCCATTGGTTGAGATTGGATAGAAAGAAGGGAGGATGTATTTTTTATATACTTGGGCAGCGGCTTTAATTCTTAATGATGTCTGAATGTGAATAGAAAGATAAAAGGAGAGGGAGCTGGGGGGGGGGTGGTGAGACTGATCTAATGGTCTCCACTCCTCCCACCCATCCATCCATCCCCTGTTCTCCAAGGTCAAGTCTGAAAGCTTTGACTCTTAAGTGGAGAGTTGCAGGAAGCCCCTGACACTCCCCCAACTCCCATAATCATCCCTTCATCCTCCCCTTGTCTGCCTGACTGTGATTCAGAAGTCTCTGCATGTCTGTCAGAGGAGGGTTTAGGTGAAGGACGATGCTTTTGGTGGTATAAGAGATGAAAACTGGGAATACTTGTCATTGAAAAAGAAATGAGAAATCTTGCAAAAGGAAAGAAAATGGGAATAATTTTCAGGGTGTGGCTATAAGTGCTTTAATTTGTACATATATATATATATATACGTATATGTATGTATACACAACTACACATTTATATTCAAACCTCAATATTATATTCAAATAACTTGCTTTATGCAGTAAAAGTCTATTAAAGTTATTACACGGCTTTGTTGAATACTCGATTCTGATTGGTCAATCACGGCGTTCTACGGTCTGTTATTTCTTTATAACAGACCGTTGCTATGTATAACAGACTGTTGCTATGTATAACAGACTGTTGCTATGTATAGCAGACCGTTGCTAAATATATAACAGACCGTTGCTATGTATAACAGACCCTTGCTATGTATAACAGACCGTTGCTATGTATAGCAGACCGTTGCTAAATATATAACAGACCGTTGCTATGTATAACAGACCGTTACTAAATATATAACAGACCGTTGCTATGTATAGCAGACCGTTGCTATTTATAGCAGACCGTTGCTAAATATATAACAGACCGTTGCTATGTATAACAGACCGTTGCTATGGGCACAGTTCTGATGTCGGACTCTGGCGGACCGTTCTTGTGTCAAATGATTGATTTCTTCAGTAAGTAGCCGTGTAATAAGCGGGATAATGTTCAGCTAGCGGGTCATTATTGTGAAATATGCAACGTCACTTGTTCTGCGCATCGCTCATTTTACTACGACGCTTGTTCTGATCGGATGCAAAAATGCTGACATTCAACGTATCCGTGGTTTGCAGAAACGTACAATGCCAACATTTGTTCCTGCTGACTGGGATGCAATAAAAAGACATTTGAATCATTTTTGCATTCACCTAAAAACACCAAGATCTAATAAGAGTGATACTAATCCTCAGCCTTGGCCTCATTCAGACTCACTACATTGACTAAGTATGTAAAAAAGGACTGGCTTGTCTTCTCTTGTGTCTGCATTAGACCTTTTGTTTGGCTGGATTTAGGGCTGTTGTTAATAGCATGGCTTTGGAATGAGTCCCTGGTTGATAGCATGGTGCATGATGTCACCACCTCGTGCTGCCCTCTCTTCTCACTGCAACCTCAGAGTCATGCTCATAGCACGGCCAAGTCATGACCGACACGTCTTTCCACGGGAAAGATGCAGGTTGCTGTCGCCGTTTTTTAAATTTTTTTATTTGACCTCATGGAGATAAGTGTGGGCCTGTGATTAATTGAGACAAACAATGCTTTGCCACGTTTGACCCTGGTGGTACCCCGAGAACAAAATAAGCTCTGTAAGGGTCAATTTCAATTCTACCCCGGTCGAAACATAACGCACACAGCGGCCAATTCATGGAGCGGTTTAGTTGTGTTGATGTCCACAGTGTCGTGGCTGAGCCTGAAAGAATACCAGAGGTCTGTACTATGAAGTGGGATTTAGGGTTAGCGAGATAACTTCAGGGTTAACCCTTCAGGGTTTTCAGTCCTACAACGGTGGTTAACCGGGGTAGATCGCCATGGGAACTCATGCTGAACACCTAGGGTTATGTTCCAGATAAGAGATCAACTCATATGAAAGCACGGCCTACTGACCAATCAGAGCTCAGTGCGCATATCGTATATTAATATTACACAAATACTAAGAAGTAACCGTCATAATCCAGACTAAAAACAACACAGTTTAAACTGACAAATGCAGGAAGGACAGCTGGATGTATGCTGAGGGTGTGTACCGCTTTAAATTATGTTGTTATATTTATTTGTTTTACTTGCTCTTGAGTCCGTTTCACATCGCCGGAGACGGGGACGCAGCTGGTTGAAATAGTCATGCACGCCATAACTTTGATAAAAGGCATAATGATGCGTGAACCTTTCATTCATTACACATATAATAGCTATTTATATCTGGACCACTATACCTCACTTTTGAGTGTTCCGTTAAATTAATAAGTCTGTTAATTTACGCATTCACACATCAGGAGTTTTCCCTTTTGCCAGCTGTCCTTCCTGCATTTGGCAGATTCAACTGTGTTGCTTTTAGTCTGGATTATGTGTTTAACTTCTTCGTATTTGTCTGATATAGTTCGCTCTTCCTTTGTAAAATGTCTGTGGACTTGGTCAGATGCTGCAAACACCGCCCCGTTCATGTGAACGTGGTTGTTAGGGTTAGTTAAGCCAGATAACAAGAAGATACTCTAGGTATGTTGAGCTCGCTTCGTAGTACAGGCCTCCGGTCCTCTGCTCCCCATTTTCAGAAGACTTTTCTCTGGAGAATTATACCCTTGAGAGAAAATGTAGTCATCAAAGAAGAAAATGAACCATAACATGTCAGCTGGACCGAGCTTCAAAAGAGTTGCACCTCATACATCAGGTGTAACGTCCAGACATACTAATCACAAAATGCTTCCATTCTGTAAAGAGGTGAAAGAGTGTTTCTGATGGGGGACGGGCACTGCATTGTTATCAGTCTCAATTCACTTCCTGCTCTCACTCTGAGAAAAACCGTCTCCCTGCAAAGCATCGTGATGCCGTGACCTTTTGCTAGTAAAAGCACAGCCTTGTCCTGTGGAACGAAGGCCACGCCCCCCCCCTGGAGTGTGATCGGCGCCCCTTTCTTGTGTCTTCAAGGCGACAAGACGGTGAAAGTTGTACCGGTGAAACAACAGCCCCCCATTACGGTGGCAGATCTGATCGCAGGCGCCACGTACCATCTGAGGGTTTACTCCCATGAGCTCAACAGCGTCAGCAGCGAACCCGTCACCTTTAAGACCAAACCAGGTGAGACCCCACCTGGCCTTGGTGGAACAAGCAGGGGTTCCAGCCAGGTGGGCTACTCTGGGTACAACTCTGTCAGTAGTAGTATCTACAAGGTTTGTGTATTCATGCATGTTCTCCCAAAGGGTTGTAATCAAACTGCAACTTGGTTGTCTTTATGATCAGTATCTGATGTGATGGATGTGTTCTACATCTGTGAGATGGAACTCATCAGACTCCCTGTGGCTTTCCGCACAACTCACATGTTCTCCTCTGACATGTAAATGATGCTCATATTGTTCACAAATGTACCTCTATAGGTTCTGTTTTGATTAGTTGTCGTGGACATAATAATAAGTATATAATGAATGAATATGATTTTGAAGGGCTAATATCTTATCTCTTATTCTGACAGCTATCAAAGATGTGTGTTCTTTCAGGTTGCACTGAAATCTCTCTGGGTGTATTAGAAGCAATCATTATTTTCACACCACAAACCTCCGTATCCCACTCTTCTTAGATTCAAACTCACACTCTGTGTAAGAGGAAAGAAGACAAACGCCTTATTGTTAGAGATCCTGGATGTGAGCTTGAAGGCGAATAATGACATGTTGGTTCTGAGTTGTTGACTCGTGCTGAGCGCTCTGGGATGACAACAGATCGTCTGATGTGTGTTAGCTCTGTCAATCATTGCGGTCCAGAAATGAACTCACTGTGTTTCCACTCTCCTGTGTGTGTCTGTGTATGTCTCCAGCCTACATAGACCAGGTAGACATAGCCACCCAAGGCTGGTTCATTGGCTTGATGTGTGCCATCGCCCTCATCATACTGATCCTCCTCATCGTCTGCTTCATCAAGAGGAGTCGCGGGGGCAAATACCCAGGTAAGGCCCGACACCGAGGCTCTGATAGGAGAGTAGGAAAGTGGATGGAGTCAATATTTTTCCTACTGTACACCTCCTGGGTAATTTAACAGTGTTAATGGGTTATGTTATGGCCACTGAATATAAATGCTGCATTTCAAAGGCCTAGTCCACACGTCCACAGGAATTTTTGTAAACGCCGTTTTCCCATAAAATCCCGTCCAGACGAAAAATGCTAAAAAGTACAAATTAATTGATGTCAAGGCCAGTGGGCAGCCACACACACACACACACACATACACACACTGGCGACGGAGTCTGTGCTGTGGGAGTGTTGCATTGGATAATGTAGCACATTCTGTTCATTCAATATAGTAGAAGAGTAACCGTACATTTACGTGTAAACATGTAAGAAATCCTGTTAGCAGGTTATTCGGCCACGTCCGCCGTTTATGGATGTACTCATGGCGCAGTCGCACGACACGTTGCCTCTTTAAAGCTGAAGTAGGTGAGATCGGAGCAAATATGATTAAACAAAGTTATTTTTATAAAACGTTCGCTATATGGTGACAGTAGTACATGAAACAGGTAACCTGAAAAAAATCATGTTCCTCTGTGTCCTCCGGTGCTCCTAACGGCATCTGCAAGATTTCACAGACCGGTGGAAAACAAGCAGTAAGAGCTGATCTGAGGTCTGCTGTCCATCTGCTGTCTATGAGAGCCGGCTGTCAATCACTCGCGAACTCCAACCAAACGGTCAAACTAGGCAGCACTGATCAAATATGAATCAATATTCTGTTACGTTAATGTCTATTTCTCTCCTCAGATGTTTTCAGAATCATCTTGTAGTGCACGGTTTAGCTGGAAAATGAGAAAGGTTGTGATGCCGCCACCATGAAGGAATGCCAAGTTCCGGTCACATGACCGGAGCACAGCCAATAGGAACGCTCTCTCAATGAAATGACCTGTGATTGGTCAAAGTCTTCCGTCATGGGCTAGATGTTCTAAAGCCTGAAAACAGAGCCATGAGGAGGAGCAGAAGTCTAGTTTTTTTTCTCTTTAGAACACTTGAATTAAAATATGCTGAAAGGTTATTATGGAATTTTTGCCCAATGATGCCGAAAATACACTGCCTACTGAAGCTTTAATGACGCCTCACTGAGGAGATAACGGCGCACACTCCGACGTTACAAACCAAAAACTCCGTTCTCAGTGACCTAAAAAGCCGTTTGGGTTTGGACGATAGACCAAAACGCATAGGAAAAGCTCCGTTTACAAATACATCCGTGTATGTGATGACGAGGTCTAAGAAATTAAATTGTTTTGGTAGTTTGATAAATGCCTCTGAATAATAGAGACCTGCCATGTTGGAAACAGTGAGCCAAAACCAAGCTCCACCCACCGGCCGGAGCAAACGTTCTCATTTTAAACAGTACACTACAAGATGTTTCTGGAAACATTTGAAGACAGAAATAGGCATTAACCTAACAGAATATTGATTCATATTTGATCAGCGCTGCCTAGTTTGACAGTAGGAGTTTGCGTGCTTTGCGAGCAGTGATTGACAGCTGCGTAATTTTGAAATATGGCCTGTCATATTTGGTGTGATATCTAGGTTTTAGTCATTTATTGTGAAGATATATGTTTCAGACGTTGGTCCATTACAAGCCACTGTAAGCTGTGCAAAAAAGCTGATGATGTTGAACATTCTGTCTAACACCACAGTCTTATCTATTTATTACTCCTATACACAATTATTAAAATGCACTTAAAAAAACAACTGTATTTTCCTTGTTCAGACAAATATTTTGTCTTCATGCAACATTGATGCTTATCTACGGTATGTGATAATTTAACGGTTTGGAACAATAGAAGTTAGAGTCCTGTTAATGTTTTGCAGTTTCTATAATGTCTAGGTGGGGGTTGCATGACTGGTATCGCAAAATGTCTCGGTAGGTGTTGAACTGTGATGCTGTTAAAGTGAACGACTAACACCTCGTAATGAGTCAAATAAGGATTATAACAGAAAGAGTGACTAATGAGAGGAACTCACACACACATGCACTGGGAGTAAAATGTGTTTTCAGTACTGACTGAAGCACTGACACACCTTACAAACCCAACCCAATGTTCAGCCCAGTCACCAGGAAACAAATGTTGTGGCATTGTACATTTAAAGCAAACCAGGGATACGTTGAATGACGATTTTGCGTTTGGTCAGAGCGAGTGACGGAGTTTAAATAGCAAAAAGAGACACAGAGGGCGGACGGGAGGAGAGGTGGATGGTTCCAACAAACAAAAGGCTTCCATCCAGGAGACCGGTGTTCATGCGTCATGTTACAATCAGCTGTTCTTTTTTCTAACCTTGACCAAGTAAACGGTAAATGGTACAACCTTTCATTTATATAGCCCCTTTCTAGTCTTCTGACTGCAGCACCAAAACAGGCGAACCGAGACCTCCTTGAAGGGGTGGTCTAGGTTTGATTCCAAACGAACTGTGGTTCGATACGCTTCGTTTGTGGTGAGAACATGATCCGACCTCGATCTGGCCCAACTGGAGAAAGCATTGCGCCTTTTTTGGATTAAACCAGCTCCAGTAGCGAGCTGCACTGTGCACGTCAACACCAGACACCAGACAACATTACTACAAAAGAGCCTATGCTTGCCCTTGCTATTCACATCAGTACTGAACAGGTGTAACGTCAGGCTGTGTTGAAGACCACGGGCATACCTGATGGATCTTCGGAAATATTTTCGGCCGATGTGCATGTCACAGTTTAGGAGGGTTAATGCACGCCTCCTCCTGAACTGTCTTGATATGCGCCTTCTGCGACTCCAGTGCATCAATACATTGTTTTCCAGTTGCCTCATTTTCAAACTGTACCGTTTGCCTCGAGTAAAAAATTTCTACAAGGTAAAAAAAAAAGATGACCAGGACCAAGATCAAGCCGCGTAGTTGTCCCTCCATTGTTGTGTTCTGGAAGTCTGCTCTTCTTTGTTTACTTCTGGGAGTTTTCCCGCATGGGAATTTTGACCACTTAGAGAGCAGTTTCTTTGCATCAGCATTTACGCACGAACGTAAATGCTGATGTGTGAACACAAACCAAACTTGAGGCAACATGCAACATTGTAATAATTTGGTCCCTCATTCAGACCAGAGCAAACGAACTACAGGTGTGAAAATGCCCTAAGCCTAACCAATCATTTCACAACGTTTCCCATGTGGCATTGCGTTTCTGCAAGCGTGATACGAGGTAACGTATTTATGAAACGTATTTTTGGTTGAAAAACGTCGTCATTCAACGTATCCCGTGGTTTGCAGAAACGTCCAATGCCAACATTTTTTCTGCCGACTGGGTTGCTATGTTATATAACTGCTACTAAAACAGGCTTGTGATTCTCTTAAAAAGTGCACTGTGTTCCAAATGCATACTACAGTATACATGGATTACTGGGACAGCAACTCAGAAAACAGTCCAAAAAAAGTAATGAATTAATGGAAACACATTTCCCCTTTTCAATTTTAAATGCCGGCAATTTAATGAATGTCTTTCAGCAAGCATCTCATATTATGCCCTGTCTCAGTGCACGGTCCACATTTGTTTGCTTTATGGTATCAGTTTATATGATATATATATAGTATTATAGGAAATAAGTATGGAATTGGGACGCAGTGTTAGTTAACAGTTTAATAAAGGAAGGCTGAAGGCAGATATGGAACTAAATGACCAGATGAGGACTAACAGAAGAATTTAATGTTAAAACTAAGTCCAGGAACTCCTCAACATTGTGTGTGATATCTAACCGTAACATCAGTGGAGCTCTTAGCAAAATGCTGAACATGTTCCTTTTGTTCCTTCTCTCCTTAGTCCGTGACAAAAAAGATCTGCCCTTGGACCCAGTAGATCAGAAAGACCAGGATGGATCCTTTGATTACCAGTAAGTATATACCACGATGTGAATGGCATCCGCACCACCTGCAGTATATCGGTGACTATAGCTTTGTTTGAACGCTGACCTTTGAATTGATTTGAAGTTTAACGTTTTTAGTGGTCCAGAGAATTTGTGGTAAATGGATTAAGTTGTAAAACTGCTCAGTATCGCCACATCTCATCTTGTGTACCGTATGAAGGCTAGGGTTTTACAATAAGTACTATAGCAGAGAGATACAGCTGCAGAACAGGAAATCATTTCTTAAAAGAACAGTGTGTAACATTTCGGCGGATATGTTAGCAGTATTCATTCATTCATCAAATGTATCTGATCTGGATTTCAAGGATGACTTCCTGATGACAATGCTGCATCTGGCACCAATAATAGAGGGCTCTCGAAACAGACAAAGTCTCTTTGTCATTGTTCAAAAGATGAATATGAGATCTCTTTAATAACTAGAGGGAGATGGAAATGGACTCCATGCCAATTTGAATATTCAAAACCAGGTTTTATTTGTTCAACGAGAGCTCTGAGCTTTCCTGCAGTTTCAACAAATATCAGGTTTTTGTGATTTTGTTGTTTTAAAGGGACTGTTTGTAAGAATCAGAAATTGCTTGTCAACAGCGTCACCTGTGGCCGTTAAGTCAACGAAAGTCAGCGTCCTGTTGCTCGCGCTTGTGCTCGCTCTACATAGACATGAACGAGCATCACTCAACACAGTGAGGAGACACACGTCAGCTAAAAGCACAACATCACTCTATATTTCAGCTGCTTGGCAGTAATGTTAGCTGACCAGACCAAGGTCTCTTCATGAATCAATGCTGATCCTAGTGTTGGCTTTTCCTGCTTCAGCCTCCCGACCGCGGTCGGAGGGAACAGGGGAGACACCGGAGTTTTGGTCGGAGACGATAACGTTTCTCTCTGCGGAGCCCCGTCACTTCACAAGACACGGGAAACCTCTGTTGGTCTGGAGGAGCTGCAGCAGTTATTACTGCACAAACATCCACTGTTCATTCACTAGATATTCTCAGAGCTACTAACACTTCTGTAGTGTGAAGTGTGCGCGCATGCACGTGAGAGGTGGAGCGAGCCGAGGCGTTTGAGAACGAGCGTGGTGTGTTGGTGAAGGCAGGCAGAGGAGCAAAGTACAGCAGAGACTCCGGTCCTGGAGACTAAAGCTACGGTCTCCCCCGCGTCCTCCGACCGCGGCCAACACTGTTTAACAGATTTGCTTCACTAGATAGAACCAAGAGGTTTTGGTGCTTCTATGTAGTTTGTGTTGGAGTCTTGTCTGAACTGCGTAGCCACAGGTATGGGACACCGACCCGGGTGATTTATACGTGTAAGAAGTTACAAACAGTCCCTTTAAACCTTGCCTTATGTTAAGAAGGCACGTGTGTGTGTGTGTGTGTGTGTGTGTGTGTGTGTGTGTGTGTTGTGCAGTGGACTTGTATCAAAAAAATGTAACATATACAGTAGTGCATATTTGTGTAATTTGAATATGTGCTGTATATGCTGTGCAGTGTGTGTTGGTAAGTGATGTGTCTTTTGCTCCTTTCAGGTCCCACTGATCTCTGTGGCTTCATTCTTCTTTATGAAGAATGAGTCGGTCTTTTCTCTGTCTGTCCGCTATGACTAAAAATATTTGTTGCTTTCTAAATCTAAGATGTTACATGTTCTAACTCCGCTGCGTGAGAGTGGCACTAAATCTTTAATCTTTAATTGTTGACACTCAGGAATGAGGAAAGGCCTCTGAATCGTATTATTGACCTCGTATCCAACTGTATAAATACCAATATCAACACACATACCAGCAAGGATCCTGTCTTTGACTATCTATCAAAGCACTAGGGAATGTTGTATCATTGAGTAGCTCTGCTTTGGTGCAAAACGTTCTTGTTGAAAGTATGTAATTACAGTCTTGGATTGACACAGCAGTGCATGTGATGGCACTGAAATTCAAAAGATAGCTGTAAATGAGGTCATTTTAAAAGAGGCGCTGATCATCATTTATTCTCACCTGAGTGGTGCTGTGCTTTAGTGTTTAATACCGTGTGATTAATCCGTCTTCAGTGTGTGAGATCCTGTTTTGTTTTTTGAATCAACAATGAGTCTAACACTGATACCCAGCCCCGTCTCTCACAGTCAAGGTTGTTGCTTTACTCTGATTCTGACCCAGACTCCATCCTCTGGTGCTAATCCCTCAAGTCCACTCAGCTCTGTGTGTGTTTGTGTGCATGCGAGGATTTACATGCATGTATCATGTGGACCTTGTCCTCCTTCCTTCCTTCCTTCCTTCCTTCCTTCCTTCCTCTGTCTTTTTCTCTACACTTCGTCTTGCTCGCTGTCTCCCCTGTATTCCTCACGTCTCGTCCCTCTCTTTCCCCCACGCTGAAATGGGTCATCTGTCCCTGACAGGAATGAAAACGAGAACAGGTACTTTGGTTGTTCGGCACGGCATCTCTCTTGGCCTGTGCATGTCGGGCGGGGGGGAACAGATGTTTCCCTGAGCCGAGGGGAACGTGGGCTGGATAAGGTGTAGCTTATATGGGGAGGTGTGGGGGCAAACAGTGGAATCTGCTTGATTAATGCATCGCTGGCTCTTTGGTCAGTCTGCAAAGAGTGCACAGATTTCATTCATGATGTAAACAATATCAGTCCAACTGGCCTGCGTTGTTTTTTCGAAAGCACTATTTGAACAATGTGATAGACACAGGACACATCCTAGAAAGTAGCTGACGCCATCGTGATTAAATATGATAAACAGAGAGATGGACAGGATGCAGCTGAGAGCCAGGCTTTGGTTCCTTTAAGGGTGTCATACTGTCAATCCAACAATCAACCAAACTAGCTCATCTTCAAACTTGTATGTTGTAGGCAGTATGTTTATTGGTTTATTGCAACTGGTCTCCCAAAAGACATTTTATTCAAAACTAAACCCAGAGAAAATAAAAAGGTAGACAAATATTTATAGTGGCCGTAGTAATTATGACAGGAGAGAAAGGAGGTCGGGTTGGATGGTTGGGTCAAACAAACACAGGACTGTCACCCGAGAGGCCGCTGTTTGTGTCCCGTGTGAAACCAAAAGTCAACGTTGAGTTATTTTACCGTGCTTTTGTGACATTAACTAACGCCACGTGGCCTACGTAAGTTACGTAACAAACATACTTATTTTTTATCCAAACCTCGATCTTTTCCTAAACCTAACCAAGTAGCTTTCTTACCTAAACCTAAAGTTCTTACTTCTTGGGTTTATTTTGCACGAGGCTAAATATGTCAAACCAGAGTAAGCCTTGGGACAGACTTTTAACATTTTAGACTCCAAACATGAGACATGAGACTCTATAATAACAGATCAACCACAACATATCCACCCTGGTGATAAATATTCTGCTTTTAAATGCATACTTAGTACAAAGAAAATAACATAATTACAATTCACAGTAGGCCAAGATGAAGGAAATGATATTTCAGGTACGATGCATTATCTCTCAGAACACAGCAGAACTGTGTACATGGTTGGAATGAAATATGAAACCCCTCTGGTTAATCACAGCCTTGGTTCAGCCACAGGTTCTTATAGAATCCTATGAAAAGAGCATAATTAAAACACACAGACCATGGCCTCCTGACCTCCATTTAATCTTTCATTGAATGGCTCCAAGCTGCTTTTTTTTTTTATCAAGCTCAATATTGAAGCAATATTACACAACTCCATTAATCTTAATGTAATATTGCGTGTGCAGTTGCATATAGGGATCAGTCAATACCAAAAGAGCTTGTCTGGAACTTCTCCCCCGTAAATAAAAGAGCAAAGAAGCCTCCGTGTCCATGACCACATCATGCTCTTCATGGATCAGCTGTTCCAGCAGCACAAAGAGACGTGATCCCAGAAAGCAGCTCGACTGAACGGTATGGGAGTTCTTGCCCTTTTTTTTTTGTTTGGTTCCAGCTTAGGAACTAACATGTTTTTCACCCTTCTGGAGGTTAATTGCTTTGTTTTTCCTCAACCGACTGACATTTAAAAAGCATCCGCCAACAGGTGCACGGGGCGAGAGATGGTGAGGGAAATCAATTTTAGGTTGTATTGAGGGCAGGCAGGCAGGACCATTTATGTTTGGCACAGTTTGACACCCTTAAGAAACCGATGTAGGCAACAAACAACTGGAGAACACATCTGGAGGACAAGAGATTGAACAAACAAAAAAAGGTTATGACCTCGGATCACATTGTTTGTGGCGCCTATGTGTATAATGCATTATAATCATACTTATTATGTATTATAATGCGCATATAGCACTGTATAATCACAGTTATTAGCACTCATAAATATTCATAATGCTTTATAACAATAATCATAACACATTATAAAGCATTTTATAAAGACTCATAAGGCCAAGTATCACAATACTTCATAATTACTGGTTACTCGCTGATGCAAGGATCATACTGTATTATAATTACCATAGTTGTAATAATTATAATATTTTTATAATGCATTATAATCACTGTTATAATGCGTTATAATGTGATTATAGGTTTCGTGGTCGTTGTTTGCTTTAATTAAAGTAAAAAATAATTTTACAAAGTTTGGTGTGTTGTTCTTGCATATAGATTTAATAGTCTGTTTTTCACTTAAAGCAAACAATGACCACTTAGATTGACATTATAATGCATCATAAAAAGATTAGAATGTATTGCAACTATGGGAATTAAAATGTATCTTCTGATTATTGTTATAAAGCATTGTGAATATTTATGCGTGCTTATATAACTATAATTCTACAATGCTATAAGCAGATTATAACACATGTTTATAATGCATTATAGACATAAAGGTGTCATAGAAAGTGTTACCAAAAATAATTCAAAGTAAAAACTTCAGGAGCTACTCTTCTCCTTCTCCTGTTCTCTCCATCTTGTTCTCCATTCAGAGGACCTTCAGTTGTTTTAGTATGCAGGACAAGAATGAATTAAACATCATTAACTCTTTGAAGAAAAACTCTTTGACTCGTCATCACGCATGAGATTTTATAGTGTAGTTGTTAAAGGATAAATCTAATTTATTACAACCTGGATCTTATATTTTGTAGCTGGCCATCAATTTGTTGTACAAAGCAAGATAATTGCTGAGAACAGGCGGGGAAACGAGAAACACGAGCACTCAGACCGTCAGACGGGTTGTAAACAAGCCTCCAGGTCAGACAGGTTTATTTAGAAGAGAACACAAAGGTGACCAGGAAGAATCTCCATCACAGGTTCCCGACCCACTTCCTGCTTCAACTTGGACCTGCTGTACTTACTGTAGTTGTGAGCGCACAGTTTTCCCCGTACAATGAAGGATTATCAGCTCACTCTCAGTTTTACCTCCACATTAAGTGGTTTAGATAAACTGTTGGCCAACCCTTTCAATATTGTACGACTGGATGGCATAACTCACTGATGTGTAGTAAGTAGGATACTGGGCTGTGACTGCTCGTGTTTCTTGCCCCGTCAAGTTCTGTTCCCATTTCTCAACAACTGCTGACTTCAGCGTTATTGCAACTAATAACAATGATGGCCAAAACCACAGAAACAAGACTCAAGTTGTAACAAGCTGGAATTAGATGGCTCTGACACATGCTATGCTGCCCTTTGTCTCTAATGGACAAAAAAACAATATATTTTATTCAAATATCAAACATCTACTTTATCTGTTTTATGCCACTGGGATTAGGATTCTGATGATTTCAATGTGTTGACCTCCACTCTATATAAATGTTGTAAATGTTGTCCTCATCTCCCTCTTCTGTATCTGTGTATGTAGCATGTCTGGTTGTCCATCTGTGTCATGACTGTCTTTCTGTTCTACCCTTCCCACTTTATGTCCTATGTGTCTCGCTGTCTCTTTTTTTGGGATTTATTTTCCTCATTGGTCCAAAAAGTCAAAAGTCTCTTGAAAGGTACTGTATGAAAGGAGAAGAGTCCCCCCCACCACCCCCACTCCCCCCTGAGTCCTCTTAATCCTGCTTTAAGATAACCTCATCTCCCATTGCTCATTCGCAGTGCATTTTAATTGATTGTCTGTTAGTTGGCCAATTTGGTAACATCCTAATGAGTTTTATCTATCAAATGAACACATGTCAAAGCATTTCAAAAAGCATGGTTAATCCAATATTGGATAATATCAAACCCATACAATGTCCCCTAATACAAATCTAAGTCAAATAAGAGAAAGCAAAAGAAAACACAGCGAGTTGACTTCCTGACTCATGTTAATAAACGCTGCAGATGGGCGACCTTCGCTCTTCTAGTCCAAAAATCACCTAATCAGATAATTGAATCATTCCCGACTCTTGCCCTCTTTTCATTATAAAGACATTTTGGAGTCACCTCCTCGGCTCGCTGGAGCCGCCGGTGCAATACGGTCGACAAATGAAAGCGAGAGCTTGGCAAATGTGACCGGGCCAGGCGGGTTTGAAAAGGGGGCTCTGCCTCTTGGCCAGATTTTTTATATAATTAGCTGAAAGAGATGTGATCTTGAAGCATTTCAGTGGCACTGTTGCGTAAAGAGTGATGTCCTTCTGATCTACTCCTGGCACACTCGTGATGATACTCTGTACTGCACACTGTGTCTGATATATTGATGAGTTATGAGGACATCTGCTCCTGAATCAACAACTTACAGGCCTTCTGGGCACTTTTAGTGACAACACTTAGTCTCTAAGTATTTGGACAGTGACACACTGACTCGTTTACACACAGCCAAAGCTGCTAAGAAGTTGTTTTTTAAACCAAACATTGATATTCGTGACAAGTTAACATTTTAATCGACTAAAAGACGAGGACCTTTCCCTCACATTTCCCTCACTTTGTGCTCAACTCCCACTCTCTTCATGTCTTCACCTTGTTACTTGTCAGCATGTGTTCTGAAAGCGTTCATTTGTTTCACTATCTCTGCTTCTTCTCTGACTGTCTCTCGCTGTACTCTGAAAGATTCTTGTTGTGGATTGATAAAGTAACTGCTTGGATTTCGAGTTCGATCGGAGTCAAATTTGCCGGATCTGAATTGTGACTGCGGTCGTGCTGCATCTCTGCCGTGGTCCATTTTACTCTTGATTAATAACACGTATGGTTTCTAAAAAAATGTATCAAGTGATATGTCTGTGGTTCCCAAAGTATTTCAGCATGGAGCATGACGATTCTGAGAAGCTACAGTGTAGATTCTTGTCCTCTCCGAGGGAATCTCTGAGTACATAATGTTTGATAACCTTGAAATGCAAATACACGCCCTGAGCTGAGAAGAGCAATCAAACAGAAAAAAAAAAAATCTCACTTTTGCATCCTTCGAGTGCATTTTCCTGCTGTTATGCTATACTGGCTTGATCTGAGACAAGAAAGCTAAAGCTAGCCTGTAGCTCTTTCTTCCTGTGCATGAAGTTCTCTTATCCCTAAAATCAGAGTTATAGGAGACATGCAGCCATGCTCTGAACTGAAATCAAGCACAGCTCCACAAATTAGGTGCAATGGAGTTTTCATGCTTACATCTCAGGTCAGAACATGGCCACCATTTAGCATGTGTATGCAAATGTCTTATTTGAATTTTTGATGACAGTATTTATCTCTTTTAATCACCCCTGTCTCCTATGTTTACTTATTTGATAAGTATGTACGTAGTAATTTCACTGGCAGTATTTTTCCCAGTCCAGGAAGTGTGACGTTCTTATACTTTACTGTAGTCATGGGGACGAGGTTATCAAAGATAATTCAAGTACAGGACTATAACGGAGCTCATGTACTAACTTCGCTATTTTTCAACCTACTTTCCCATGTTTTTGTGTCTGACTGCCTAACAGGGACAACAATTCCTGAAACTGGTCCAGTATTGAGGGACAACACTGTAGACGACTGCTGCTCACAGGCTACAATACGGTGCTGTTGGGGCAAGCTGGCACCGTCATTTACGTCCACTAAAAGTGCATGTTTTTGCCATGACAGGCTCTGATTGTTATCATAAGTGTCTGAAATCATGGAAAGAGTCTTGCTAAAGGAGAAGTTGTCAGACACTTATTATATCAATCTGAGCCTGTCGGTGGCAAAAACAAGCACTTTTAGTGGACGTAACATTACAGAGACGTCGCTCACTTGCCCTCGTAGCTCATTTCGCGGCTGCCGGTTGCAGTTCTCCCTCAATCCCGCAATACTGGACCAATCTCAAAAATAGTTGTCCCCATTGGTCACTTAGACACAAAAATATGGGATAATAGGGTACAGGTTGAAAAATACCAAAGTTAACCCTTTAAGGATAGGGAGAATTTTACAGATTCATTCAGTATATTTTGTATTGGCAGTGAACAGTTTGCCAATACATTAAATGTTATGCTGATAAAGAACTTAATCCAGGTAATTATATTTCCGATAAACACATTAGGGCAAATTAGTTCTATATGAATGTAATTTTCAGGAGACAGGGTTGCTTTTAAAACATATGGACGAATACTGGTTAGTGTTCTGCAAAATCGACTTTGAACTTTAGATCAACAAGCATCTTTGGTATAAAATGCTAATGCAGCTATGTTTTTAAAGGATAGGTTTGGATTCTCTCAAGTCGATCTTGATGCAGTACTCACATACCATAAGAAAGTTGAGAGAGTTCTTCTCTCCGTAGCCTATAAGGTCACGATGCAGTTCCACTGAAGCACGACTATAGCCTACATGAATTAAAGTACCAGATCTACCAGAAGTCAACAAGTAGCCATTACTGCTAGAACCTGTGCACTTATCAGCTGCTCCACCAGTCGCTTGGCAAACTTCAACCTGTTAGCTTAGCTAGCTAACATTAGTGGGCTACTGTCGAGAGGCTGTCGTGGTTCTACAAAATAAATGAACTCTATCAACTAACTGTGGAGTTATTGTGAAATATAACGTTAGTTGCTCTAGCTAGTGCAACCTAATGACAAAGTAAACATTTGGTCAGGATCACAATCAGAACACATAGTGTTGACAGATGTTTACTGTTTAACTGGTGACCTAGTAAAAGCCTTGCATTTTACTTTAAATAACTTTAAATACATACTAATCTGTGTTTATTATCTGCGCCAACTATTTACTTTAGTTACCGCGAGCAACCACAGACGCATTCGACTGAAAGTCACCAGTTAACACGGTTAGCAGACATCGAGTCACGACGACTTGCCATCGAAGTAACGGCGGGGCCGCTAGACGGGGGAACGCACTAAGCAGTCGCTGGATCCGTCTATACTGTAAGAGATGTGGGACAAAATCTCTCCTCGATCCATGCAAAATTGCCCTGTGAGTCATTGCGCGTCAAGCTGATCACAACCCGCCCAATTAAAGAAAAAAGTAGCCCAAGTAGCCACAATCTGGCAACACTGGTCTGCATACACAACACATACAGTCACAATGTTTGAGCTGCGTGCAGACATCTGTTAGAGGATCAATAAGTTTACAGTATTAAATCATAAAATGACTATGATATGCCATCAGAGATTAAGGAAACATGCTGAATTGAAATACTTGCTTCCCCGACAACAATGCTACAGCCAGTATGTTCTCCTTTGAAATTTCCACTCCAGCATTCTGCAGTCGTGGAAGCAAGCAACTGTATCAACAGAGGTGACATTAACGTTAGATTCTACCCGACCTGAAAAGCCTCGGCACATCTCTCTGTGGTCCGTGTGCAGCTGGGTCATCAAGGCAGCAAGGCAAGGCATCAAGGCACCTTCAGATAACGAAAATTGCCATCAGTCGGTTTTGCGTGAACTCTTTGTTTAAGTAGATTTGGACAGATGATGACGTTTATGTCACACTGACCCTAGCTGTGTGGACACGGAAACTATCATTTGAGCTTTAGTCAAATCGAGTGGGTAGCTTCCAAAGTTACATTCTTTTTAGAATGAAATTATCTCTACAGTGTGTTTCCACTGACTTTGCTGTGAAGGTACATCCTGTTTATTGCTGGGACAAAACACCAGGATAAACCTAACGGGAACTACCAGGAAGACTATATCCACATGAGTCAGCTGAAGCCTCTTATTAGCTTTGGCTGAACTTGAGAATGCAAATGACATATAGCTTGTGAGTACTGTATTTATAGAGAATTGAAACTATTCAAACCTATCCTTTAAGGAAAATATGGAAAAGAAATGAATCATAAAAATCTAAATTCTAGTCTGACATGACCTGAGTGACCTGAACATTCAGTCACTTCACCAAGAGTTACAAAAGCTGGAAATACGGAATTAACATCATTTCTTTACCCGCAACCTGCATAACCTTTCACTTTCCCCTCTTAACCTGTGCCGATGGGGGACGACAGGGTCCCCGAGCTCCCGCTGACACTCTGTAACCGCATCCCGCTCCTGTTTTGACCTTTAACTGACAGCTCTTCGTTCACCTTTGCAGCAGCGACGAGGACAACAAGCCTCTCCAGGGCAGCCAGACGTCGCTGGACGGCAACGTGAAGGAAAGCGACGACAGCCTGGTGGACTACGGCGAGGGCGGCGATGGCCAGTTCAACGAGGACGGCTCTTTCATCGGTCAGTACACGGTGAAGAAGGACAAGGACGAGACGGAGGGCAACGAGAGCTCCGAGGCCACCTCGCCCGTCAACGCCATCTACTCGCTGGCGTAGCGCCGCGGCAGCAGCAGCAGCAGCAGCACACGGGGGGGACGCTGATCTGATTTGAGGGCGTTACGACAAAAACCACGACACCATACACCAGACACAAACACACACACACATGAATATATTAATATATGAAACACATTAAACACAGAAGGAACGCAGCAGGGCCTGTCTGGAGACTGGGTAGGCTTCCCTCTGCTGATAAAGTAACAGGGGAACACGGATTAGACCACAAGCCTTTATTTTAGTTTCCAGCTCGAAGAAATTGGCCCGTTGGAGATGACGTTTGGACAAAGAGGACAATGCTTGTTTTCCTCTGCGCTCTGTCTGACCCTTACACAGACTTGAAGTGTGCCTTCGGGGCAGCTCTCAGCACTCGGAGGCATCAACAAGCGTTCTTTAGAGATTCTTTTCTTTGGCTCGTTTCTGCTCTGAACATTTTCAGCGTCCCTGCTATTCCTTCCTGATACGCCCCCCCCCCTCCTTCATACCTCTGTTTAGCATCCCAGTAAAGTACACACAAGAGGTCCCTGACACAAACACACACACACACACACACACACACACACACACACACTGGCCCCGTCCTGCAACATATCAGCTTCTAACCATCAAACTCAACAGGATGCCGGCAGATATGTTTATCATATTGATATTTACGCAATGAAAGATTTTAGTTTTTCCACAGCTGGTAGACGAGTCATCGAATCTTAAATGAGTGCTGTATACAGTCCTGGCACACATTTTAGTGCCCTGCAAAAACTATGCACCTATCACCTCCTCCATACCATTTTGGGTTTAATCTGGTTAGTAAAAGTACACATTTTCTTTTTTTTTACCACTCACAGGCTAAATCACACGCTTTTATTCACTTTGCCTTGTAGGCTACGACGTGGTAGACGATGTTTTTTCTTACGATCCAATGTTGTAGTGCAGAGAAGCTATTTCTGCCACCACAAGCACCACGCTCTGCTATCTCAGTATGTTGTTAATGAATCCCATTAAAACAAAAAAAGAAAAAGATGATAAATATTATTTTGGAGCATGGTAGTAGCTTAGTGCAAGAGAAATGGAAGGCAACAGAGAGGGAAGTTAATCTGTAGACCACAACCCAGTGAATTCACTAGTAAGCATGCAGGCTATAATGCTGCGTTCATGTCAAACAGGAACAAATGTCGGTCGACGGTTCAAATGTTGACACTGCTTTGGAGCTGTTAAGCGTCCACGTTTCTGTTTTGGTTGTGACTTTGGTTTCTTATTTGTTACACACGGTACTTTTGAAAGTACGTTTTTATACCAAACCAGACATTGCTAATGTCAATCCAACACGGTGATCACATAATGACTTATTAGGATCAGGAAAAAGTAAAAAAAAATATTTAGATTTCCTCTATAACCTACCTGTGACACCAGAATTCTGGAAGTTTTTAAACTTCGAACTTTAGTTTGAACTCCTGTAAGCGGAGAAGTGTTTTCAAGTTGGAAGCCAAAGTCTACGTTCTCTCCCATGGGCCATGAATGCAGCACGAGAGGCTGGGACCCTTAGGGTGTGTTCAGACTACATTTTTACCACAAATTCTTTTTTTTTGTTTTCTTTTCAGTCTATGTTTATTTGCCTTAAACAGCCAATGTACAGACGTTAGCTGTATCTCTGTTACTTTCCTCCGGACCTCTCTCTCTTTCCTCGTCTCCGTATGTTCATAAATTGGGAGTCATAAAGCCTCGGAATAGGACAAAAGTTTTACCCGAGTGTCAACACGGACACATCTTTCTCACATCTGTGCATCGCCTTTATATGCAATCACACCACCTCTAACGTTCTCTTTGTGTTCAGTCTGAACCCACCCTTAACAGAGGGATCTAAACCTCTGTCCCTCATCCGTCTTTTATATTTATATATATTTCTTAATCACTACAGATGAAAAAAAGACAGCGTTAGGGCCACGTAGACTACGTAAAATAAGATTTACAGCATGAAAATATATACAATGAATTCACAGCCAACCTTTGAAATGGAACGTATCAGCTTCTTTTTTTTTTTGCAGAGGAAGAACGAAAAAAGAAAACTGTTTGAGTAACAGAGCAAGGTCTCATGTACACGCTCAGTATTTCACATTCGTCATGTCGCCATTCTGTTAACAGACTGATGGACGGACGGTCAGTGATTTTGCTTCTTTATTTTACACTCAATGTTCACATCATTCTGTAGTTACCTGCTACTCGACGGCACTATTAAACCCTCCAACGCTAAATCAGAAAGATCTTTTTACTCCAGTTAGTGACCGGAGTTCACATTGTATTTCAAATATTTATTTTATATTTCTATTTATTACATTATGTGGATAGTATTAATATTAGTCCTTCATTTAATAATTGTTATGTACACCAACTTATTTTGTTGTTTCACACCAGAAATAGCCAGAATAAAGGATGTCTCCAGAATCTGTTATTGTTCATCATGAGAGGCATTTTAAACACAACAGTATGTTCAAGATATTTGTGATATTTGTAGCAGCTGGACTTCTGCTGTGAACAAAACAACAACAACAAAATACCTGTCATGTTTATCTGTGCTGCTCTTCTCGTACTCATGTCGTATTACGGTTACTCTGTGTTGTTATTCAGATTTATGTAACATAACCTTTCCGCCACACAGAAAATTAATATTGTTGCTTATTATTTATTTGTCATATATTCTGTACTTGTAGGTCCTGAAAAGAAAAAAAATCTTATATTTGTAAATATTTAAAATTTCCCCCAGAAAAAAATGCTTTATCCGAGACAAAAAGCCACAAATCTGTATCCACCGAGCAAATGTGACGGGTGCATCTTTAGTCCGTCACGCACCTTCGTAACGTAGCTTTGACTAACAATTGCACTCCGAAAAAAGTAACAAGAATCATCCTTCACTCTGTGTTGCCCTTTGCTTTGACATTGTGATGTACGGTACCGACTGTGGCGAGTCTTATCAGTCGCTTGTTGAATGATGGTTTGGATTCTATATCGTGAAAGAGAAATACTTTAGATTCTCTATGTAAATAAGACGCAAGTGCTACTGCAATTTTGTAGCATTGTCGCACACAAACTGCTAGTAGGCCTAAAAACATGCATTCGCTGAGGTATTGGAACAAACTCCCTCCTCCCCCCTCCTTTAAATTGTTATACATATGTCATCTCTCTGCATATAGCCTCCTTCCTGGGATGCCTTTCACCTAACATGCCTATTGTTGCATAGCTCGTCCCATTTCAGGGGCCACCTTAGAAGACTAAATGTCGAGTCTGCTCCTCCTCCTCCTCCACAAATGAGACCGTCACGCCTCACACACACACACACACACACACACACACACACACACACACACACACACACACACACACACACACACACACCAAGCAGTGAACCAAATTTAGTTCCAGAAAGTCGTCCCCGACACAAGCAGAGAACAGTGGCAACACATTATGTTATGTCACGTTAAAGTCATTGGAAATAGGGTTTGAAGCTGAAAAATGAAGCCAACAAGGAAGTGCGAAAAAGTCGCTCAAATGGTCACTTGAGGCTGGATCCAAAAGAGAGTCAATCCCCATAGACCTCCATGTTAAAATGCCCAACTTTACAGCAAAAATAAACATGTTGGTACAAAAAAACGGTTTTGGTCTCTATAGCTAATATCCCTGTTCATGACAACTGAACAGGGATATTACAAATTTAAATTATAAAAAAAATATTTATTAAGACTTAAAGGTCCCATATTATAAAAAAGTGAGATTTTCATGTTTTTTTATTAAAAAGCAGGCTTAAGTCCTACATGAATACTGTGAAAGTATCAAAACGCTCAATCCACAGGGACACGAGCTGTCAGGATTTCTGTCCATTTGTGATGTCACAAATATACAATATTTAGACCCTTTACACAAATTTAATTCTAAATGTGTCCCAGTTTATTCCTGGTTGCAGTGTATGTGAATGTCATCAGCTGACAGGAAGTACACATGGATCCAAGCTGTTGCCTAGCAACGCAATTCTGTTGCAATTTCGTCGCAATTCCGTCGAAATGTGCTAAAACAGAGCGTTTAAGACAGAGGGTAAATACAGGCATATTTAGGCCGACAGTATGAGGAAATTAAAGGGTTTTTTGAACATTACAGCATGTAAACATGTTCTAGTAGAAACACAAAATACAAGTATGATCCTGAAAATGAGCATAATATGGGACCTTTAAAGTTCGGCATTATTGAGGGCGTGGCTGCTCTGAGTGACAGGTGGGTGCCGTACCAGTTCGCTAGCTGCTATAGCTGTCTGCTATAGCTGTCTGCTCTGCTGCATCACCTGGCCCGCCTCAGCTCCACCGATGATCCACCTCTTTGCCCGTTGGATTAGTCGGGAGTTAGTCTGCGTCGTCACTGCCAAGATGGTGATGGCAATGGCAATGGCCGGCCACTATACGAGCACACACCTACGGGTGACATCACAGAGACTATACGTCCATATTTGATACAGTCTGTGGTTAGAAGTGGTAAATACTGTGATAAATTGACTGACACACAATGTAGCCGATAAAAGGGCAATAGGCTATATTACATAAACCAGAACAGTGTTGTTTACTCCCAGCATTCATTATTTACATCCTGCGGAGGCTTTAAATTAGTCAACTTTATCTAATAAAAGTTTCAAGTTGACAAGGATCACCTTATTGTACAATTAAACGTGACAATCGATTGACTAAATTTGAGAAAAAGAAGGCTGCATGTCTCGGCTCATTTGGAGGAGCCTTTTTAATTAGGACAGACCTCGTCGATCCATTATGACATTTTCAATTTACAAACGACTAAGGAGGAGGAGGCCCCTAAAATGGAACACAACATTATGTCCCGGTGACAGGCGGCCACTTTGAAAAGACTTCCGGCCTTGTATTTCTCACCCCTCTCAAAACAAAGACATGTCTGATTCTGCAAAAAACACAACCTCTCCGTCACCGATCCCCTCGTCCAGACACTCATGTTCCCTTCTGTCTCTCTGCAGGAACTCAAAGCAATATCCTCTGAGTTTTAATCAGCTGGGTGTTTTTCTCTGATGCCATCGTTTTACAGTATGTTCACTCTAATGTTGGTTTGACCACAAGGGGGTTGTTAGTTTGAGTCACAGACGTCTTGACAAGAAACAGGAGACCGCTGCTGAAATAGAAGAAAACAGGAAGAAATAGCACTGAGAGATCAAACGTTAAGTTGGAACGTATAGGTCCCAACTTTCTCACCGGACTCATAGGAAGCGCTCCAGATCTGGTCTGGAAATCTGCACCTCTCTTTTCCCACACGGCCGCTCCCCTCGACCCCCCCTCAAGTGGATCACAGTGGGGAAATGTTGTAATCTGTCTGTATAACAAAGAAAAGAGAATTATGCATACTTGCTGATGAACAGTGCTTTTTTTCTTGTCCTTTTATTCGTGCACGTTGACTCTTTTTTACCGTCCGCATCGTCTCAGCTTCACCTGTAATCGAGAAAAAGAAGATGTCAATGTGCCGTTTTACAGCTTTGTGTTTTATTCATTTCAAAATGCTGCAAATTGTAGACTTTTACTGGTGCATATACGAGATTTCTTTTAATGGTCGATCACGTGCTGTTTGGCATTTTCTTTGTTTTTAATGAATTCTCATGTTAGCATCTTCTTGTTTTTACCATATGTATCAGAGCAGCTCGTCAAAGTCTTGCTTCAACACGCAAAATAACAGCTTTTGTAAGGTACATACTCAACAGAAAATGGCATAAATATATTCACCATGTATGCGTGTATGATGAGATGTTGCAACTTCTGCTAGCGACGCCTTCTTTATAGTAAAGCTATCTCCTTTTCTCTACCTCCTGACGGCTGGTCTCTGTTCATCTCTCTGACCTTTTGTCTGCTTTTCAAAACAGATGTGACATTTTATTCTAGCCGTCCAGCAACCACTGCCATTTCCAAATGCTTGAGTCAATGCTAAATTGCCGTGAAGTGATATCATCCATCCACCATCTGTAGGATCTGTATCCTGTGCAGGGTTGTGGGGGCTGGATCAGGTCCATCACAGGGCTGACACACGTTATAGACAACCATGCCCGACCTATGGACTATTTGTCATGATATTTTCTGCTCTGAGGTTATCTTTTTCCTTGTTCCATTTATCCATATAATTCATGTTTAGGATATTTTTTGTTTTCAAGATTCAAGAGTTTTATTTGCCATTTGCACCTAAGTACATTGGAATTCTGAGCAGTTCACACCGAGTCAGCTTTAAGAAAAGAAAAAGTATAAAAGGTAGTTACAGTACAAAATAAGTATTTTTTGGAAGAGTAACTTCTCCTGTCATTTCAGTTCCTTTTTGAGTGTTTCCCTTGAGTCAGCCCACCCATCAAATCCAATAGCCAATAGCTGCAGTTGTAAAATGAAAAGGGTGTGGGCAAGGCCACCCATGTTGTATAGTCAACCCCCCTCAAAGCTCCAAAGCTCACCAAGACACTGACGGGCAAATTTACAAAGAATGGATTGCGACACCATGAATTGCACATCAACCGCTATATCTGCCCCGTCTCAAGGTCCCATTCACCAAAGATACGTATTGCATTGATGATATTACAGCGCAAACACGCACATAAAGTTTTGCAGCAGAATGCAATTAGACCTTTTTTTGTGTCTGATTGCAATTATCCATGTGCCAAAGTATAAATGTGACCTTTGTAAGCAGAACAATGGAGAGAGAAAAATAAAAGTGAAATGTTCGGACGGCGAGCTGCAGGTCCTGACCGGCGAGGTTCAGGGGTATTCCTCAAAACTTCAGGAGGGAATTTAAACGTGACAGATAGAAACTCTGTTTGGGATTTGACATGCCATGATCACTGGAGAGTCTGGGCGTGACACCTGTCATAAATGTGCTTCAGTTACCTCTGAAGACGTTAATGATTTCACTGTAACTGTGAGTGGCTGTTAGTACTGATCTTTTTGAATTAGGCTGTTTTTTGCAATAAGGCTCATTTACATAGAAAGGGGCCAATTTGGCTGCAAATGTATTCATATTCCCTAATTTAAATACATGCAAACAGCACAGGAGCAAGCCTCGCCCACACCGGGAACGTCAGGAGCACGTGGCGGCTGCGTTACCTGTTGTTTTATTTTGGCGTCCGTGTTAACAGGTTAGAGAAGCCACACTGTGTCTCAGCTGCGTCTCTTCTAGCGATTTGAGGTCTCGCCTATATTTGACGCGTACATGGTGTTGCAGATTGCTTATCCCACCTCAGCCGGATCCAGACTGCCCAAAGGATTCATGCGCTCCAGTGACGTCACAGAGACATGTTTATCTGCTGAGTGTGTGTCAACCTCTCTCTAGCCCAGATACTATACTGTTATACATGATCTTCCCACATCTTCTCCAGTAGAAATCAATGAGAATACCTCCACGTCTCTGTACATCTCATCTGGATAATGGTGAGCACTTACAGTATATCTGTCCATGTAAACCTAAAAGCCTGCGTTATAAAACTTTGATACTTTGACCATGTGCGTAAAGGCTTTTACCCCCCCCAGTCCCCATACTGATCATTTTTTACAGTCATGTTTCAGCCCACAAAGTAACCAAACCAGAACTTTATAGTCTATTGATTTATCCCCTGTACCCTGGGATAAAGTGGATTACACCATTCCCATTAAAGTGCCGTGACCGCTGAGCTCATTTTACACAGATGACGCGCACAAAACCGGCTCAAAGATTAATAAAACACACTCCAACATTACATCTAGTCGTGGGTATGACACAAATGGAGAGAGCATGAGAGAGTGGTCCCTTTGGTGGTGACATGTTTTATTGAAGACGGCCTGATCCATTCTGCCTTGACCCCCCCCCTCTAGGCTGGTAAATATTAATGTCACAGCCCTCCGTAGACGACCGTTCCTACCACCTCGTACATCAGCAGGGTAAAAGCCATTAGCAACCCAATACGTGGACTGGCAGAGAGGAGTGAAGCAGCCGTGGATCAGCGTCTCAGAGGAAGTGTTGGCTAATTATTACATCTTCCTCAGGTTTCTGCAGCGGCCGAGCCAAAGGTTGAGGTGTTGAGTGTGTGTGTGTGTGTGTGTGTGCTTCAGGTTTCTAGGTTTTGTAATAAGATGGCATATTCAAATTAGATATGAATTTTGTTATGTTCTACTGGGTGGCCAGACCATTATTCAGCCTTTTGGCTCAGAGACTCTGGCAGTGTTCTGCATTTCCATCCTCCGCATCTGCTGCTGATTTGATTCGATAAAGATACCAACTGGGAGGATGTTATTGTCATAACATGCTCAGCCATGAATGTAAAGATTAATAGAGCCTTACAAATCTGTCCTGTTAGAATGGAACTTTTTTTATCCTCAAATATGCAAGCCATCGTCACCCTAAAAACATCCGTAAAGTCATCTGTGCAAGTGAATGGTAAATGGACTTGCATATATACAGCGTCTTTCTAGTTTTCTGACCACTCAAAGCTTAACACTACATGTCACACATGTGTGGTTAAGTGTCTTGCTCAAGGACACTTCAACATGCAACTGGAGGAATCGGGGATCGATTGGTGCACTACCTGCTCTACCTCTGAGCCACAGCCGCCCCAAGCTTATTATGACCTCTATTTACGTCTGTTGTTTGGCGGCGACCCTATAGTGGCCATAGTAATTGTGACGGGAGCGAATGAGGAAGTCAGGTGACGTAGTATAAAGAGCGACAAAGTCCGCTTAGGGAGGACAGCCCATTCTCATTCCCAGGGCGTGAAATACTGACGCTTTGTCATTGGTATGAGATGCACCGGGCAGTCCATTAACTACGATGTAAACCCATCCACGAAAACAGCACAGTTGGTTGGTCATTGGTTGAAAACATAAATAACAGCTCATAAATACATACTTTTATTTAAAAAAAAAAAAAGGCTCCTCAACGCCTTCCTTGGTCACTGTAGTTTTTATCAAAAGTTAGTCAAACAGGAGGAAATAGTGCACTTTTTGGGGACTATTTTTAACAGCGGACTAATCTACATTTGGTGCTCTCATTTGGTGCAAAAGTTTTTTTTGTTACATCAAAGCTTTGCTACACAAAATACTGTTAGTAGACACATTCATTGTTGGTTTGGGTTTGCACATGGGAATTGGTTTGCCAGCCTCATATTTTAATGTGATTTCCCAGCTATGAAAGAGGCCCACCACCTTTGTCTCTCTCCCCGTCCTTCCTGTCTCTCTCTTTATTTCACAGTAATCCAATAAAAGCGAGAAAATCTAAAAAATAATGTCCCCCCATGGTAATGAATGGACTTCTGGTGTTCTGTAATGTATCACAGAGTCTGATGTAAAACAATGTGTTGGACAAACATTTCTTTCTCCTCGTGGTCACAGATGCTGTGGCGTCTCCACCGGGAAACGTTCACATAAACACTGACAGATGCTCTGCTGTCAGCCAAAGCCTCACGCCAGTTATCCAATCAAATCAGCTACCTGTTCTGGGACCACACACATTCACACGTATACACACACACACACACACAGACACTCACACACAACCGGTGGGACCTCTGATTTAATCCGGTGAAGTGCTAAGGTCGACTCCCCAGTTTCCTTCCAGAAATGAATCTCTTTAAGCCAGGATCTCATTTGAGTCATCGGGTTAGGAGGTGAGGTCATTCCCAAAAATCTCCTCCCACTCTTCATCTCGCTGTCCGTGAAAGTATTATTTATGCCCTGACCTGTTAATTTTGCAAATGCATCCTCTTGGCAAACATGTGCGTCCCACGCTGACGACCACATTGAGAATGAATGGGCACACACCGTCCATTGTCATTGGATTGAATGGACTCAGTGGGGAGAAGAAAATTACGTCCAGGCCTTTTCTTCACAAACCCAAACAATTGACCTCCGCCAGACAGTCTCTAAAAAGACAAATGACACGTGGGAACCTGCGGAGACACTTGATTTATTACAAGGTCCTCTGGCTGAGATACTACCAGTCAATACATAAAAACATGGTGTAGATATGTATTGTATGAGCAGATCCTCGGCCTCGTAACATCTCTCAAAGTCCACTGCATCTTACCTGATGTTCTCAGGTCAGTGTTGTGAGAACATGCATGGCACTTAACCAACCTTAATATTACTTTATATGAAGCAATTCCACCTTTCTTTGATCAAAGCAAAGATGGCAACAGGAAGAAAGAGCAGCTTTCTTGTTTAGTTTCCATCTTTGTTTGGGTTAGGAATGGAAACACCTTGACCTTTGAAAAGCAGGAACCTGCTAGGACATTTACCTCTCTTTGATTTAGATTTTCTTTTTAAACGGCTATATCTGTGACTCATGTCATTATCAGTGCAGAAGTCTTAAACAAAAAGAGAATGATAACATAGTGTTGCTCTGGCTCTATCTATTCGGCGTGGAGAGGAGGTTGTATTGCTCTGGCTCTATCTATCTGGTGTGGAGAGGAGGTCGTGTTGCTCTGGCTCTATCTATCTGGTGTGGAGAGGAGGTTGTGTTGCTCTGGCTCTATCTATCTGGTGTGGAGAGGAGGTTGTGTTGCTATGGCTCTATCTACCTGGCGTGGAGAGGAGCTCGTGTTGCTCTGGCTCTATCTATCTGCCGTGGAGAGGTAGTTGTGTTGCTCTGGCTCTATCTATCTGGCGTGGAGAGGAGGTTGTGTTGCTCTGGCTCTATCTACCTGGAATGGAGAGGAGGTCGTGTTGCTCTGGCTCTATCTATCTGGCATGGAGAGGAGGTCGTGTTGCTCTGGCTCTATCTATCTGGCGTGGAGAGGAGGTCGTGTTGCTC
>CAKAOI010045944.1:0-10805 GCA_916701655.1 Sebastiscus albofasciatus | reverse complement strand
TGTAGAAGCAGAGTGTCTCAGACCTTGGGCCAAAGTGTCTGGGAACCCTGATCAACTTTCTTCAAAAATTCCATGTTCAAGATATCAAAAAGTCAACACAGGATACTCAAATAACTCTCTGGAGACGGTCCAAGTCTGATGCAAAAAGCAGAGTTTTTATTGTGTTCAGTTGGAGCAGGAAACACAACAAAACCCGAGCCTGGCCCGGAACAGACTGACTACGGGGTCTAGAACACAGCCTTATATACAATGCTGAGGGGCTTGCCCCTCCTTCTTTGATAATATTCCACAGTTGTCTTGGTTATATTGGTGTCCGGTAATTAGAGGTTGGGGCTCGTAATCACAAAGGATATTTATTCACCCCATCCGTCTCCGGTATGTACAGGGCTTTCCAGTGTCTATTTCTTTAAAATAATTGCCACCTGTTGTCTGTCCATTTGATTCTCAACTGTTATTCCGATTAAACAAGACACTGGGGGAATTAGGAACTTTTCCAGGCTTATCAAGTTATACATTAGCTCATTTAGACGCCATCATTCAGATGATGGTTCACAAACAACTGCAGGACAAAGCCAGGGTCATGTGGGGACATCACTAAGGGCTACAAAATATCATAACAGTAACAGTGATTATATGCTTTTCAATAAGGTTATATGATCAATATTCCTTATCATTGGGTTAACATATTTCTATGTAATTTTAAGAGTTTTACTTCCACACAGGTACCAGAGCTACGAGGATTTTCTGAGCTACCAGCCAACAACGGAGGAGACGAGCAACTTTGAGCCAGCCAGTGTTAGCACACCGTGCAAGCCGAACTCACGCTACAGCCAGCTGTGAATGCATCTGTTTGCACAGAAAAAAAACATGTTTGCACATTTCTACCTGTGCCTATACTTTTTGAATTTTTCAAATTTTTTAAGATTTTATAGATAAATGGGTACTGTAAATAGACTGAGGAAAAAAGGTTCACAGGTGTTGACTTATACTCAATCTTTATTGTACTCAGTTCCACATAACACAGTATAACGTAGTTGAACATTTTCAAGGTTTAAGTTTTGCATTTCTGCTCAGAATAACAATTACTTCACACTTGTTGTGTTGTGGTATACCTTCATATAACAGGGTGCCTTGTAAAACTATGATAAAATGACTATTCTGCATTTAAAAATACTAAATTAGACAATCAACATATAGCACATATTTTATACAGCTAATGTTAAAACTTACATAAACAAAAATTGTGTTCGATGCATTATTTAAGCCAAACTACAAGGGTTTAAAACACACTGTTTTTGTCCTCCGTATGAACTGTAGCCTAACGTTTGGGGGAACCTGCTAAGCTCAGCAGTTTGAGATCTTGCTAGGGGTCGGCAAAAATTGAAGGTCAATGAAATTAGACATCTGCCCGCAGGCAGTTGGCATTTGGCCAAAAGTGTAAATTAGCCAGAGAAGCCTTCGTAAAACCAAGTTCAATCATTCTGCTGAGCTTTCAGAAAACTAATGAGAATATGGCAGTGGGCCAGTAGGGGTGACATCACTGATTGGAGAAGTTCTAAGGAGAGATGGCGAATATGCCCGCCTCCACCCAGAAGAAGATGAGTTTGCAATGTGAAATTCAGGTCTTTGTTCCTGAACAAATGGCTCGAGTCTATTTTGGTGACAAAATAAACTCTTATTACAAGCTCTGAATACCTCCAGTGTATCTTTTCAACTTGTTTCTGAAGACTTCAACAACTATAAATCAGTGTAGAAGACAAAGTGTTGAGGAAGAGGTCCATTTTCTCCTCTACTGCCTTATCTGGGCATCTTATCTTCAACAGTTGCATAACACATTATTCACTGGACCACGTAGGTTTCCTGCTATAGTGTCACGGATGAGGTTTGGAGAGCTGTCTATCTGTCCATCATAGGCAGGTTGTTTTCAGCTTCAGTGTTGAAATTCAGTGATTCAGTGCTGAATCTCATATACATTATGCAGTATGCAACAAGCTGCAATTATATCTGGTATCATACGAAGGTCAATTTCATTCCTCTTCATCAAACAACGCCACCGTAATTTCAGGCGCCCAAAGGCATTCTCAACCACCATCCTAGCTGAACTGAGGGTGTGGGTATATTGAGACTGTGTAGCTGAGAGCTGATGATGCTGGGTGGATCCTCATGGTATGCTGCATCACCGATTATGTGGACGGGGACTTCCACGCCATCAAAGACTCACATTTCTGGAAAAGAATGAATGAAATAACAAGCTCATTCATATGTTATTGTGCTGCTCTGTGCTGCTCAAAGCTGTAGATGGCCACTTCTACTGCACTACAATCCAGATGCAAATATTGTACTATTTACTTCACTACATTCACTTGTTTTCACACTGTGGTATGGGTGGAGTCAGGTAAAATGGGCCATCATGTAAAATGGACCATCATGTAAAGTGGGCCAGATAAGGTTGAAGCATCATAGCTCTTTAAAGTTTTACAGCCAATCACAATAACTGATCCTGCATTGTTGCTACAAAACTAGGTGACATGTAACAATAGTGTTGGTTGGTCTGAGGTTAATGTGGGCAGGGCATAGTGTTACATGAAGCATATCAGAGAAACTGTGTGATAAGTGAGCAGGACATAGCAAATGTCACTCATCACTAATAAGGATGATAAAGCAATAATAAGTTAGCTTACGGATAAAGCAGGATATTTATGACAGGCTCTTTCAAATAAAACAGTTGAAATAAAAAAAAAGAGAAGAAAAACTTCATTATAGGTACTGGGTCATTTTATCTTCACCATGTCAGCTTATTTGGGCCACGATTTTCAGCTAAAATGGGCCATGTATACACACTCCTTTACACAGAAGTTACACAGAAATTGAGGGTGCAAAACAGGTTTATAGGTATAGATATGTACAGTATGCAAGCAACATCGTAATCTTTTTTTAAAATGATGCGTTGCAGACAGCCTCTCTGGAAACCATCACCTTAACGTGGTGGAGAGGTTTGTGTGTCCCTATGACCCTGAGGGCTGTGTTGTCTGGAGCCTCATGCTCCTGGTAGGGTCTCCCATGGCAAATTGGTCTCAGGTGAGGGGCCGGACTAAGAATGGTTCATAAAACCCCAATGACGAAACGAGGCAGAGGAGGAGTTACCCGGCCCGGAGGAAGCCCAGGGCCCACATCTGGAGCCAGGCCCAGACGGGGGGCCCGTCAGCGAGCGCCTGGTGGCCGGGCTTGCCACGGAGCCCGGCCGGGGATACCCCGAAGAAGCAACGTGGCACCCCCCTCCTCTCCATCCTGTGGGCTCACCACCTGCGGGAAGAACCGCTGGGGTCAGGTGCGCTGTCACACGGGTGGCAGTGAAGGCCAGGGACCTCGACGGACTAGACCCGGGCGGCAGAGGCTGGCTCTGGGGAGGTGGAATGTCACCTCTCTGTGGGGGAAGGAGCCGGAGCTTGTGCGGGAGGTGGAGCGCTATCAGTTGGATCTGGTAGGGCTTACCTCTACACACAGCCTCAGTTCTGGAACCGTGCACCTGGATAGGGGTCGGACTCTATTCTTTTCTGGAGTTGCCCATGGTGTGAGGCACCGGGTGGGTGTGGGGATACTCACAAATCCCCGGCTGAGTGCCGCTGCATTGGAGTTTACCCCGGTGGACGAGAGGGTCGCCTCCCTACGCCTTCGGGTTGTGGGGGGGAAAACTCTGACTGTTGTTTGTGCGTATGCACCGAACAGCAGTTCGGAGTATTCGGCCTTCTTGGAGACCCTGAATGGAGTCCTGTATGGGGCTCCAGTAGGGGACTCTATCGTCTTGCCGGGAGACTTCAACGCACACGTGGGCAACGATGGAGACACCTGGAGTGGCGTGATTGGGAGGAACGGCCTCCCTGATCAAAACCCGAGTGGTCGTTTGTTATTGGACTTCTGTGCTAGCCATGGACTGTCCATAACGCCATGTTCAAACATAAGGATGCTCATAAGTGTACGTGGTAACAGAGCACCCTAGGCCGAAGGTTGATGATCGATTTTGTTATCGTATCATCTGATCTGAGGCTGCATGTTTTGGACACTCGGGTGAAGAGAGGGGCGGAGCTGTCAACTGATCATCATCTGGTGGTGAGTTGGGTCAGAGGGTGGGGGAAGACTCTGGACAAACCTGGTAAGCCCAAACGGGTAGTGCGGGTGAACTGGGAACATCTGGAGGAGGCCCCTGTCCGAGAGATCTTCAACTCACACCTCCGGCGGAGCTTTTCTCGCATCCCTGTGGAGGGGGCATTGAACCCGAGTGGGCGATGTTCAAAGCTTCCATTGCTGAAGCTGCGGCGGTGAGCTGTGGTTTTAAGGTCTTAGGTGCCTCAAGGGGCGGCAACCCTCGAACACCGTGGTGGACACCGGTGGTCAGGGAAGCCGTCCAACTGAAAAAGGAGGTCTTCCGGGATATGTTATCTCGGAAGACTGCGGAGGCAGTTGCAAGGTACCGACAGGCCTGAAGAGCAGCAGCCGCTGCCGTGACGGAGGCAAAGCAGCAGGTGTGGGAGGAGTTCAGAGCAGCCATGGAGAAGGACTTTCGGTCGGCACCAAAGTGCTTCTGGAAAACCATCTGGCACCTCAGGAGGGGGAAACGGGGAACCATCCAAGCTGTGTACAGTAAGGATGGGACACTGTTGACCTCAACTGAGGAGGTCGTCGGGCGGTGGAAGGAGCACTTTGAGGAACTTCTGAATCCGACCAATACGCCCTCTATTGTAGAGGCAGAGCTGGAAGCTGATGGGGGACCATCATCAATTGCCCTGGTGGAAGTCACTAAGGTAGTCAAACAACTCCGCAGTGGCAAAGCCCCGGGATTGATGAGATCCGTCCAGAAATGCTGAAGGCTCTGGGTGTGGAGGGGCTGTCTTGGATGACACGTCTCTTCAACACGGCGTGGAAGTCGGTGACAGCGCCTAAGTAGTGGCAGACCGGGGTGGTGGTTCCCCTGTTCAAAAAGGGGGACCAGAGAGTGTGTGCCAATTACAGGGGTATCACACAACTCAGCCTCCCTGGTAAAGTCTACTCCAAGGTGCTGGAAAGGAGGGTTCGGCCGATAGTTGAACCTCGGATCAAAGAGGAACAATGCAGATTCCGTCCTGGCCATGGAACAACGGACCAGCTCTTCACTCTCGCAAGGATCCTGGAGGGGGCCTGGGAGTATGCCCATCCAGTCTACATGTGTTTTGTGGACTTGGAGAAGGCGTATGACCGGGTCCCCCGGGAGATACTGTGGGGGGTGCTGCGTGAGTATGGGGTGAGGGGGGCACTTCTCAGGGCCATCCAATCTCTGTACGCCCAAAGCGAGAGCTGTGTTCGGGTCCTCGGCAACAAGTCGGACTCGTTTCCGGTGGGGGTTGGCCTCCACCAGGGCTGCGCTTTGTCACCAATCCTGTTCGTGATATTCATGGACAGGATATCGAGGCGTAGTCGGGGGGAGGTGGGTTTGCAGTTCGGTGTGCTGGGGATCTCATTGCTGCTTTTTGCAAACGATGCGGTCCTATTGGCATCAGGCTGCGACCTCCAGCACTCACTGGATCGGTTCGCAGCCGAGTGTGACGCGGTCGGGATGAGGATCAGTACCTCTAAATCTGAGGCCATGGTTCTCAGCAGGAAACCGATGGATTGCCTACTCCGGGTGGGGAATGAGTCCTTACCCCAAGTGAAGGAGTTCAAGTACCTCGGGGTCTTGTTCGCGAGTGAGGGGACGATGGAGCGTGAGATTGGTCGGAGAATCGGAGCAGCGGGGGAGGTATTGCATTCGCTTTACCGCACCGTTGTGACAAAAAGAGAGCTGAGCCGGAAGGCAAAGCTCTCGATCTACCGGTCAATCTTCGTTCCTACTCTCACCTATGGTCATGAGGGTTGGGTCATGACCGAAAGAACGAGATCGCGGGTACAAGCAGCCGAAATGGGTTTCCTCAGGAGGGTGGCTGGCGTCTACCTTAGAGATAGGGTGAGGAGCTCAGTCATCCATGAGGGACTCGGAGTAGAGCCGCTGCTCCTTTGCATCGAAAGGAGCCAGTTGAGGTGGTTCGGGCATCTAGTAAGGATGCCCCCTGGGCGCCTCCCTTGGGAGGTGTTCCAGGCACGACCAGCTGGGAGGAGACCTCGGGGAAGACCCAGGACTAGGTGGAGAGATTATATCTCCACTCTGGCCTGGGAACGCCTCGGGATCCCCCAGTCGGAGCTGGTTAATGTGGCCCGGGAAAGGGAAGTTTGGGGTCCCCTGCTGGAGCTGTTGACCCCGCGACCCGATCTTGGATAAGCGGTTGAAGATGGATGGATGGATGGCGTTGCAGACAGTGTTTGAAGGGAACACCTAACACGACCTGACTAGATGAGATGTTAAGACCCAGCTACAGGAAATGTTATCGCGTTTTGTTTTTTGGTGTTTTGTTTGTCGCAGCGGACTGCTTTACGGCAGTCCACTGCTTTACGGCAGTCCACTGCTCCTACAATGCTGAGGATGGGTTAAATGCAGAGGTCAAATTTCCTGTATGTATATGTATGTATATGATGATGATGGTTTACAGCTACACATAATCCAAGACACACACACACACACACACACACTGTCAAGTAAGGTTGAGACCTCTCGACCGCCCAGACGCCGCCATGAATCCCCTAGTCCGCGTGAACACTACCATGGGGTTTTTCCTGTGATCATACCACCGTCACCACCAGTCAGTCGCCTTAGGCACACAAACGCCATTATAAGTGAACATCAGAGGACTCTTAAAAGCACAGAGTATGTAATCACCAATCAATATACCTAAATATGACAGTCAAAAGTATTAAAGGGACTGTTTGTAAGAATCAGAAATGTCTTGTTAACAGCAACACCTGTGGTCGTGAAGTCAACAAAAGTCAGCGTCCTGTTGCTCGCGCTTGTGCTCCCTCTACAGAGACATGAACGAGCATCGCTCAACACAGTGAGGAGACACACGTCAGCTAAAAGCACAATATCACTCTATATTTCAGCTGCTTGGCAGTAATGTTAGCTGACCAGACCAAGGTCTCTCCATGAATCAATGCTGATCCTGTGTTTGTGTCTGGTGCAGATTCCCCACCACGGCCGGAGGGAACAGGGGTGTGCGAGCGCAGTGTGTGAGTGAAGGCAAGCAGGCAAGCAGGCAGGCAGTGGAGCAGACACAGCATCGTTTCCCCTGTGTCTTCTGACCACGGTCGGGGGGCTGGAGTTGACACTGTTTGCAAGATGTGCTTCACTAGATAGAACTTTTGGTGCTTCCGTGTAGTTTGTGTGAGAACAGCGTAGCCACACGCGAGGGCGCATGGGACACCGACCCGATTTATACGGGTAAGAAGTTACAAACAGTCCCTTTAAATGCGCATAATGCGAGTAAGTACTGTATATGACAATGATGAGTGATTTATGACCATGTAATGTGTAACCATTTAAAATGTTAAATGTAAACCTCTAGGACTCATATCTTGTGACATGTGACAGTAGGGGGAGTGAGCCTCCCATTAAGTAATAACAGAACTCACGACCGGATGAAATGTGTTCCTTGGAAGAGAGGGGGGGTGGAACTTGGTGTGTGACACTTACACACACACACACACACATTTTGAGCAAAGTATAAAATATAGGAAAGAAGTACATTCTGGGTTCTTCCTCCCTACGCAATCGCCGGAGCAAGTCTGGATTCTTCTATCGGGTTGGACCACACCTAAAAAGAAGATAGAAATTGCTGGACTCTGCTCAGAACCAGCGGAGAGAGAAGCCAGCTGCTGAGAGCATTTTGTGATAATAACAATCTACAACGTCCATGAAAAGAAGATAGGAGATCGCGCTGCATCAGGAGGATTAACCCTTTCCTAACTCACTGTGGATCACAAATCCAGACATCAGGATTTCTTTCCATCACGAACTGAGAATCAATTTCGAGGACGTTGTGGAGTTTGGATAAGATCACAATTCTTCTAAGGATTGCTCGGTTCAGGTTGTGGAGAAACTGCAACAGCCGAGCAGTAAATTCTCTCTCACTCTCTCTCGCTCTCTCTCTCAACCAAAGGACATTGAATTGAACTGACCATGCCAATAACAACAGGTTTTCCTATTTTTTTTACAAAATCATTATCTTAACCATCAGCATTATATGACCAATTATATTTGAATTACATTTTGAGCTGCATGCTTTTGCTCTGCCTAATCTTACAATAAATTTCAGTCAGGACCACTTTAGTCAAAGACACTTATTCCATTTGCAGTAATATATACAGTATATTTGGCAGTATGGCTCTGCTCTGGGACCTCCCTGCCCATCCACGCGCATACGTGGATCCATGTGCCTACGTGGTAGTATAAGGCAAGGAGAGCACACCTCCTTGCCCTTCCATGTGCATACATGGAAAGCCAAAGGCAGGGAGAGCAGCAGCAAAGACCCCCCTGGGTACAGAACAGAGCCGGCATCAATGACAACAGAAATGACATTAAGTCAGAAACAGTTAGGGGTGGGCGATACATTGAATATAGTCGATGTATCGTGGCTTGTCCCTTGCGCGTTATAGAAAACGACTACATCGCGAACATCGAATACAAATTGTCATGGAATGTTTCCAAGCCATCCCTTTTTGTATGAGAGATTAAAATTTGTTCCAAAGAACCACTAATGAATATCAACAGAAGGTTTTAATGCAGACAAATGCTGCCGGGACTACAAGAATCATAATATTGGTGTGATTGTATGCATCAAAGGGTTAAATTGAGCATTTATGAAGTGCTTAGAGGATATTTGAAATATTGCGATATATATCGTGTATCGCGATATAGCCTAAAATATCGCAATATTATTTTTAGGCCCTAGAAACAGTATTAAAAGGAGGTGGTGGGGTGGAGGTGGGTTGCGAGCGGCTTATAGAGGAAGCAGCAACGGTAGGCAGGCTGAAGCAGCTTAAATAAGGCGCCCTGTATGAAATTTAAGAGGAAAAGAGGAATCAGCTGATCTGTCAGCTGATGCATCAGCTGATTGGGCTGGTTTAAGATCAGCTGTTATCAGCTGATAGCCGTTGTATGAGCAGAGCTTGACATCATGGCCTGCCTGAACTAACGCTACGCTCGATACGTGATTAGTTTATTACTTCTTAAGAACTGTGGTCCTAAAGTGTATAGTGTGCTCAATATCTGAACTGTTTCCTAATGGTTACTCTACCAAAAGTAACCTTAAAAAAACCCTTGGAACTTATTTTTACAAGTTTCTGAACCTTTTCCTAGCACAGTACCAAGTGCACGATCACAGAGGAGAGCTGCCGTTAACGTGCGTGGCCGGCGACGGTGCTTGACTCCAGGGTTATTTAACCAGGCACCTCACCGCCTGATGCAGGGTGGGTGTCTGGACGTAGGCATTTAGAAGCTAGGCGTGTCTCCTCGCCAGCGGAGCTGAAGATCGGACCCTTTAAACAGAAAACTGGATTAGGTGCCTCCTGGGCCAGGGGCGTATTGAATTTATGGGTTCTAGCAACACACGCACACAAACACGCACACACACACACACACACACACACACACACACACACACAGCTCAGAAGAAATCTATGGTGAAGGAATAGTGATAAGACAAATAAGACCATCTGGCGGAAACTAAAATAGTGCTAGAGTTCACATCAGAGAAATGATGCCCTGTCTGCATCTAATGCATCTTTTCATTTTCATCAGTCTTTTGTCTCCTCTCGTCTTTGTTTCTGCTTTACCTATTCTCTCTCCCTCCCTTTTCTTCTTCTTCTCGTTTCATTTTGTGTTGGTTTCTCACACACATCGTACTCCTGCAGCTTCAGCAGGACCAGCAGTTCATTCAGCTATTGACACATATCCTCTACACGCACGCACGCACGCATGCATGCAAAGACCAGTGACATCACTGTGCTCTAAGCATGCTCCGGAGAGTTCTGTTCTCATGGTGACCTAGTCACATGCACTTGGTAACTGTACTGGTGTGGCTGCCTGTCGGTGAACAGAGAACACACACGGACACAGCTTTGGCTCTCACATACATACTAAAGTGTTTGCAAGGTATCTATACAATGTGATGGGACACAGACAGTCACAAGCAGTGCATGCACGCAGCTACAGTGAAGCATGGCAGGCATTTAGTTCATGGTCCAACAGGGGCTATACTTAAAACAAGTGATAGCCACGAATTCACCTGGACAGTTATTTTCCAATCAATTAAGAATTGTGGCTCTGTCAATAGCTACACATTTCCATCAACAACAAAGTCATTTGGGGATGAAATCAGGCCTCTGGGAACAGTAGGGCAGAACAACAACTCCCATGAGCGCTCTGGCTTCTCAACTGGACTGGATAAATTGTCAAATGATTCATCATCAGCCAGAGGAGAGCTTGCAGCTAATTACTCTCAATATTTCATTATAGCTTTCCTCTGGAGATGGTTAGACTCGAAACCACCAGCAAACACAATGGATTAGCCCACTATTGGAAAAATGTGTATACTGTTCATGTTGCTACATTTAGCAGTGTGTTCAGTGTGTGTTTTCCTGGTTGTGTCTAGCTCTTTCCTTCATCATCTGCTCCTGGAAACATAGGGTATAGGGTATCGTATATTGATATTTGAACTGTCTTTAAGGAAGATAAGGTTAGCTCCTGTGATTGGACACTAAACCCAGACACCAACTGCTCATACTCTATTCCTACCATTAATAATAGTTTCTTTTCCCTGTTTGCACTTGCACTTCTAATCAGTAATATTGCACAAAATACTTTGTCACACCCATAAACCAACAATTCTATTGGGCTTACAATTCGC
>CAKAOI010045943.1:0-16872 GCA_916701655.1 Sebastiscus albofasciatus | reverse complement strand
CACACACACACACACACACACACACACACACTCACACAAACACTCATTCTCAAACTGTATTTTACCCAAAGGGTAATTAATATGAGCTAATGAAGTGCACATGAGCACAGAGTGAGCGCGCTCATACATGCAGTGACTCAGCCTGCTGCTGCATCATGTGACCGTCAGTGACAACACTCACATGTCTTTGTACGGTCACACTTCATAATAACCATTATGTAGAAATGGAAAATTGAGTGAATTAAACTTAGTTAATAAATGTTTTACAAACAATGAAATTATAACTATAATATATATTAATGTTTATTTTAATAATGTTTGTTAATTATATATATATTAATGTTTAGTAATTATTAGTAATGCTATAATCTATGTTATTTTAACAGTTTATTGTTGCACACATTATAACATTTTATATACTATATTAAGTATTTGTTAATGATTACCAAATGATTTGTAAACCTTTAAGAAATTGTTTGTAAAACATCTATAAACATTACATAGACAGATATTTGTAACACTTTGTTAATGGTTAGTAACTGGTTTGTAAACCGTCTATAAATATTATTTGGATGCTATTATAAAGTTGAAACTGATTATTATAATACTTTTTTAAATGGTTAATAAATACTTTGTAAAGCATCTATAAACATTATTTAGATAGATAGTTAATAGTTTGTTAATGGTTAATAACTGGTTTCTGGTCCATCTATCTGTGTAATGTTTATAGAAGTTTAACAGAAAAATTCTTAAAGGTTTACAAATCATTTGGTAATCGCTAACAAATATGTAATATAGTATATAAAATGTTATGTGTGCAACAATAAATTGTTAATAAATACTTAACTAATGTAATCAGACTGTAATTGTTAACATCTCAGCTATCAGCTATGATACAATGTAGAATTTATAAACAAATTATTTCATACTACGTAAACTAATGATAAAATAACATAAATTATAGCATTACTTATAATTAGTAAACATTAATTATCATTTCAATGTTTGTTAACAGTGGAATAACTATTAACTAGGTTTGCTTAACTATCAATATTTATAAATGATAGGTATTATAAACCCTTTTTACTCATACAGACAAACGGCAGATACTGGTCTGGACTGAAATCAAAGGAGACATGCTGCCAGGTGTTTGTATTTAAGTCTTTCAGTGTTTTTACTTCATTCTTGGATGCAAAGCTGAAAATGCAGTATGGAGATAAAAGCCAGCGGTTGGCAGCGGATGTGCCATACGCACAGCATCAATTTACTTTAGAGTCGAATCACAGAGGAAAGACAGGAAAGTGGGTGAGCTGTCAAAGAGTTATGACAGCATACTGTCAGATTAGGTGTTATTCAAATCCATACAACCCACAGCATATGGTTTGTGCATTAGAAGAATGACTCATCATTAAAGCTGTGACACTCAGAGGGATCCTCATCTCACATACACCTCTTGATGATGCTTTTCTGTGAAGTTTTGATTTCTGAAAGGTTCTCTATATGATATCCAGAGCATTGATATAGCAGAAAACAACTATTGTCTGTATAAAGATATAGTGGAATAATGTCTACCTGAGCAGAGAATGAAGTCGCTCTCCCACTGTGTGTGTTGTAATCTGAGTTTCTCCGTGGTCTGTGCATGTGGGCATGCCCCACTGGCTGGCTCGAGGCTTTAGCATTTAAACCAGCTCTTAAAGCACTGGACAAAAAAACTAACTCGTACCACTATTATTATATTATCAAAAAATACAACTTTCATTCTGTTGTTTATTATGTTAGTTTACTTTATAAGATACTGCAGGTTTAAAGTATTTATTCTAACAGCTCATAGTGAAGTGAGACAAACAGGATCATCAACGAGGGGAGACGAGAAATATAAAGTATTGATCCACAACATTTACGTTACTCCAGCGCTTTGCATTGTGGGATACAGTAGGCGAGGTAGACTGGTCTGATGCATACTAGAGTTTTTTTCCAAATCAGTACGACATCCAGGTATTTTTGGCATACTGAAGATTTAGCTTTTGTTCGCATACTACATACTACATACTACATATATACTACATTTTGGCCAAATCGGTACGCACTACTAGTATAGTATGCGGTTTCAAATACAGCCTTTGTTTCCAGTGTTCGTGAGTTAGCACTGTTAGCTGCGAGCCGCCGGCTCAGCTGTCGCCATGTTGAGAGCCGTGCAGAGGCAATAGAAATGCTTTAGTACCTTTATTTGCTAACAAATGCAGCATAATTTGCACTTGTTAACTACTGCACAGTAACTATTTTAATGGAGCAGTGTGTAGGATTTAGTCATATCTAGTTGTGAGGTTGAAGATTGAAACCAATTTAAACCTCTCCTGTGTGCCAAGCGTGTAGGAGAACTTCGGTGGCCAACGTGAAAATGCGAATGGCCCTTTCTAGAGCCATTCATTTCCCATTTATTATGAGGAATTAGAGGAAATGGATAACTTCACATTTAACTAGCATACAGTTAGATGACATCAGTCTGACATACCTGGTATTTTTGGACTCTTGACTAGGATTTAAAATGAAATTCTGGGTGTTTATACAATGCATTTCTGTAAAACATCCATGTGTACTAATGGTCTTCAGAGAAGTCCGATTAGTCGATTAATCACAAATAATAGCTATTGCCGTTGCTTGGAGTCTTATCCATCTCCACAGCTCCTTCTCCAGTGTCCAGTGAATAGACTACAATCCTATTCCTATTTCGATAAAGATTCCCATTCACACACAGGATTATAGGATACACATGCTTTTATCTACAGTACCTGTTATCCGCGGTGGCAGTAAATGTACTGCATCTTCGACATGATTCGTTCAACAGATTACAAAGCAGATCTTTTTCCAGCTTTTGCAGACTCACAATTGGTTGCGTAAACATTGCCCTGATCGCTGATAATGCTGCGACATTGCTTCTGTTCACTGACATTCTGGGACGCTGTGATTTTCAATCTCTTTTGCATCAGCAAACCAAAGTTCACAGTAATTTGTGTGATTTATGGTGTTGTTTATGCAAGCGAATGAATGAATACCCGGAGGAGAGGATGAATAATTGTTTCATTTTCTCACTACTGTTCGCAGAGAACCGGAGATGGACAAAACTGTTTTTAGAAAAATAGGAGAGACAGAAGAAAAGCTAATTAAAGTACGCTGGAGCTCTAGTCAAGAAAATGACTGATAAATAGAAGTGTAAATCCAGTAAACTAGAAGCAGAGATGAGCGATTCAGAGAGAAAGATCGATTGAATATGAAATCATTTGAAGGACAATAAATTACAGTATTGATAAAAAGAAGACAGAAATAAAAAGAGGAATTTAAGAATGCAGATCGGTGGAGTGAAGATGGAAGCACATTTAAATGCATTCATAACTAGAAAAGTGCACTCAGTAGAGTTCAGATCTCCACCAGGTGTGTCTGCAACGACCACTTCTGTGATGTTTGATTGAATGAATACAAACCACGATTTCCCCCCCGTCTAGAGCACAAGCGTATCAGACCCGTTTCTCTCTCGCTCGTCTCACACAACAGGTACGCTCTCATTTGAGTCTACACTGGCTCCGTGCAGCTAAACTGCAGTTCACTGTGTAACGCTTCATGTTGACTATTAAACGCCTCATCTGAACAGAAACATTCAGTCCTACTGTGTGTTTAGCCCCGTTAGCTGTTAGCTCTATTAGCTGTATTAGCCCCGTTAGCTGTTAGCTGTTTTAGCAAAAATGCCTTAAACCTGCATTCTTTCTAACAGCCAGCAGGGGGCGACTCCTCTGGTTGCAAAAAGAAGTCTGGTTGTAGAGAAGTCTATGAGAAAATGAGCCTACTTCTCACTTGATTTATTACCTCAGTAAACATTGTAAACATGAGTTTATGGCCTCAATCTCTAGTTTCAAGTCTTCTTCAATACGGCATGATGTTCATTAAGTAGATTATGGTCCCATTTAGAGTCAGATGGACCATAAAGCAGGGGATGCTTTAGGGCGGGGCGACCTTGTGATTGACAGGTCTCTACCAAGGCGTTGTCCAGTGTGGGAGTTATTGTCTTAGAACTTTAACCCTTTCACAGTGTGTTTTCAGTTCATGAAAGTTAATTATAACCTTTTTGGTCGCCTAAAAATGTCTTATTCAGCGTTCGGTTGTACTTAGCTCCCTCCTCTCGTGTCTTTTCTGGTTGCAAAAATACAACATGGCGACAGCCAAATACCAAGATGGTGAAGGCAAAAATACCAAACTTGAGGCTTCAAAACGGCAGTCCACAAAGCAATGGGTGATGTCGTGGTGACTACGTCCACTTTGTATAGACACTCTATGATACATACATAGAAACAATTTTCTTACCTAGGCATGCAAATCAAGAGAGGAACAAGTGGAAACGAATCCCAACTGAAGCAGAAAAAAGCAAAAATGTGAATCACCGCAACCACGAGAGGTCCTTGAGCATTCAGTAATAAATGAGCACAAAAATATTAGGCTGATGGGTCCAGTAGTATGCGAGATTAGCATCGGACAGACAGACGGACACAGAGATGCACACACACGCAAACAACCGAATACATAATCTCCTGGTGGAGACAATAACCTCTGTAATACAACAGGAGAACATTGCACAAGAGTGTGTTATCTTTGATGCTTCTTTTCACCATGTGTTCGGTGCTCAGGTTACTCTTTTGATTTTAAAGTGATACGATTTTAAAGTCTTGTCTGACATTCTTAGTGTTTCTGACAGCTGTTATGTGATTTGAAAGGAAGACTGGAGTGATCACAGTGATTTTATTGCCCGCTAATAGAAATAGTTTGACGTTTTAGGAAACAAGCGGATTCACTTTCCTGCAGAAAGTTCGATGAGAAGATTGATATCACTCTCATGTTTGTACACTAATTATGGCGGTAAAGCCAGGGGTGGTTAGCTTTGCTCAGCATGAAGACTGGCAGCAGGGGGAAACAGCTAACCTGGCTCTCTCTAAAGTTCATAAATACCAGCACCTCTAAAGCTCGGCAATCAACACCCTGGATCTCATTTGTTTAATCTGTACACAAACAAAAATGTAACAAGACTCGGTCAAACGGAGTATATGTCTGGACCGTATCTGGTCAGTGTGTGAATTTGTGGCTGAATTGTTCCACCAGTAGTCAGTGGTCATGTCTATCATGTTTTGTGAACAGTTTTTTTCCATTTATATCTTAATGTTTGATTGAAAGACAACTTATAATGAAGCAAATGACATTCAGTAACAGTAAATGGTAACATTTACTAGTCAGTATATTATACATTTTATACAAGGTGAGAAGGTATTAGCATGACATACAGTATGCAAGGTTAAACGTATTTCAGTTTTTTATTAAAGCATGTGTATCAAAAGCATTCATCATATAAGTGGTGTGTAACAATATATACATACTTCACTAAAGTTGATGTCATCACTGACGTTGTTGCTGACGTATTTATTCCTAGATGGAGTGTTAATGGAGCAGCTACAATGTTAGCATAGCCTGGCACTGATCGATCCAAACTCCATTCAGAAAACAAGCATTTTAAAAGTTGTTTGCTTGTCATCTTGCGGACAGACCTGACAAAACACGAATTCGTCTTTTTTTACTAATCAGCATCATTATCTAGTTATTTCGGCATCATTTTGATCCGTTTATTGGAATGAAATCACAGCACAGTCTGTTTATTTTGGGTTCATTCCGTAGTACCAGTACCGACGTATACAGATACAGTATGTAAATACAGTTCTCCGCCGGGTGACGTTATGAACCCAGACACAACGGCGTTTGGTTTTCTGACATATCCTGGACTTCCACAACATGTACAAAGCAGCAACAGAAAACCTAAACACAGAACTGTTCAAAATGTGATATGGAAGATATATATTACATTAATAGCTACTATTTACAGTTGATGCCTTTTAGAGCAATTCCCCTTCAATAATTGACCGTGTAGAGAAATGGTAAAGGTGAGAGAAAAGGAGGATGACATAAAACAAAGGTCCCGGTATAGATTTGTTACGTAACGTCCTGTATGTACTTAACTAACGCCAGTTACGTAACAAACAGATTTATTTGAACTCAAACCATGATGTTTTCCTGAGCCTAACCAAATAGTTTTGTTGCATAAGTAAACCTAAAAACTAACTGTGCATTCCAATACCCATACTACCATACTATATAGTGTGCCAGAAAAATATTTAGTATATTCCAAAACGTAGTATGTCAAATGCAGAATGCCAAAAAATACCAGAATGTCTTAATAGAGCCTGTCATATTTTACAGTGTAAACCAGCATGCTTTTCTGGCTATCCCACAATCCTCGGCTATATGAGCAAGAAGGTCAAAGTTCAAGGCACAATGTTGTGACGAAGTAGTATGTCCAAATTGTATGCATACTGCATGCAACAGTACGTACTTTTTAAGGGCAGCTGCGGTATGTACTAAAAGTAAAACGAAAAAGTATGTGATTTGGAACGTAAACCTATGTTGGAAGCTTATTTTGAAAAGAGACTGTATGCATGTAATGAGAGGAAACTGTACGTTTCCTGTGAAAACGCAAGTTTATTTTGAAAAGCGGAAACTGACACGCTGTCCGTAGAGGGGTACCTGGAGCGTCGTAGTTTGAGGCGTAGGGCCGCTGACCAACGTCACTATTTGACGAGTTGGGAGTGAGAATAGCCACGTTGCTAGTGTGGCAAAAAAAACGAATAGCCAAACTTGTAAGCAATGAGTAGATCACTGCAGACATAAAGCAATAAACAGTTAAAGCAAAGTACTTGTCAACAAGCCAATAGTCAATTGAGTCACAAAGTTTATCTGCCTGTGTATAGAAAACACTGATACAAAGTTATCTTCAGTAACAGTTGCTGCAAATTGAATTTATTTTATTCCAGAAATACAAACTATAGCAAACAAATAAAGCTACATGATGTAGATGTTAAAACAGAAACAAGGAACAATGAACTCTATTCCAACACCGCTCGTGTTTGATTAAAACAGCAGGCCAATGCTTGGCATCTGTTGCGACATCACTAGGAATGGTCTCATGGCAGCCGACGGTGTTCGGAGGACACGTTATTTACATGCAGTGTCGTGGTTTCCAATCTGGTTCACAGCCTCTGCTGCTCGTGATGCCACTTGTCCTGACCTTAACTGTCACACTCTTAATAGGCGGTACAAATAAAGCAGGCCGAGCTGCAGCCGGGATGAGCGGTGACTGTGTTCAGAGCTGAGTTAATGGCAGACTGTTGTAGCTCTACAACGAAGCAGTCTGCCATATGATGTCAGTCCGGCAGTGAGTCACAGTGGACCCAGTACAACACAACATTGTCCATCTGCTGCTCCCTGCAATAACATGCACACATGAATACATAGAGCCTCATATATTGTAAGAAGCCATACAGATGATGTTTTCTCATCAAGCCAAACAACATAGAACTGCTGACCTGAACCGAGTTGTGTTTTTTTGAAATCCTTAGCCTTGGGACCTAAACACAATTCGTAGTGTATTTATTGCTCTAATCTAAATTTGGAGAGTTGCCCTCACAACAGATAAGTCTTACATTTGAGACAGAAGTAGACATTATTTTGGAGTGCATAGCGATGCCAATGTCAGCATGGAAACAACAATACACAACTCCAGGAAGAAACAGAAAAGCCAACCTCAGAATTGTACATGAAGACCCTGGTACAGATACATAAAACTGTCTCACACAAACACACACACACACACACACACACACACACACACACACACACACACACCTAATGCACATACAAGTAATCCTATTAGATTCTTACATAGTTGGGTTCTTGTTTGGTTGCTAACATTTCTATTTTACTAGGTAGTGTTGACAGTTTTTGCTGCTTGTCCTGATAGAATACCTGAGTTACAAAGCTTTTTTCAGTACCTTACTTAAAAAAAAACAGTTTTTTTATCAAAAGAGACCGTAGCTTTGGTCTCCAGGACCGGAGTCTCTGCTGTACTCTGCTCCTCTGCCTGCCTTCATTCACACACCGCGCTCGTTCTCACTCTTTCGCTCCACTCTCCCGTGCATGCAGCACACTCCACACTGCAGAAGAGTTAGTCTAGCTCTGAGAATATCTAGTGAATGTTCAGTGGATGTTTGTGCAGAAATAACTGCTGCAGCTCCTCCAGACCAACAGAGGTTTCCCGTGTCTTGTGAAGTGACGGGGCTCCGCAGAGAGAAACGTTATCGTCTCCGACCAAAACTCCGGCGTCTCCCCCGTTCCCTCCGGCCGCGGTCGGGAGGCTGACGCAGGAAAAGCCAACACTAGGATCAGCATTGATTCATGGAGAGACCTTGGTCTGGTCAGCTAACATTACTGCCAAGCAGCTGAAATATAGAGTGATATTGGGGGTTTAGAGCGAGCACGAGCGCGAGCCACAGGTGTCGCTGTTAACAAGCAATTTCTGATTCTTACAAATAGTCCCTTTAATAGGAGCCAGACTTCTCATGTATATAATCAAACTATAAAGCAAGGAATCTCGGTCTATCTCAAGAACCGTTCATCCGATCTATTGTATTGCCGGGGACCAAAGGATGTGCATTGTGAAATGGTGCAAATTGGACACGTTCAATATTAAACTTTGAATAAACAAGCGATGGCGCTCTGTGCAGCAGCGGGGGGCAGGGCCAAGCAATGGTTCCCATTCCGAACAGGCACGTGTTCCGAGCGGCCGCATGCTTTGAAAGGCCATGCCCCCGACTACGCTGCAAACAGCAATACAGGGAACCAAGCAATCAGCCTGCTATGAAAGGGCACGCGCTCCTAATGGCAACTGACCTAATGCACTAGTCTGTACAGATTTTACAAACAGAAAATGCTGAGTCACATCTCAAGCAACTGTAATTACCAGCCAGCAGCTATGCTAGCTATCAATGAGCTCAATTTAAAACTCAATTTGCAGCAAAACAAAAATACAGCAACTACATTCTGCATCAGCTTCCATCAAAGCTGTAGTGAAACAAATAGTGTCCAAGGAGACAACTTAGGAATTAGCTGCAGTTGTAGAAGCAGTCACCCGCTGCTTTTTACCATGACTCACTAAAGGAATATTTAACACTTTGGGAAATGATAGATGTGAGGATCAATACCACTCTCATATTTGTCCGTTTAGTATAAGCCTGCTACAGTCAGCTTAGTTTCCCTTAAAGACTGGAAACATGGGTAAACAGCTGGCTCTGCACATAACCCCGCGCAAAACCACAACCTGCTTAACCTTACACATTGTTTTTTGTAGGAATTAAATAAGCAAGATGTGAAATGTTAATGCACTTTGGTGTTGTTAAGTGAAGATTTGTCTTTGCTATGCTAAGCTAATTATCTTCCACTTCCCTACTGCAGAATGACTAAAAGGGGGCAGTGCAGCACACAAAACTCTTGCAAGCATACAACACAACCGTAAATGCATTTGAACAGAAGACACTTATTATAGGGCTAAAAAGCTTCTTGTGCACAAGGAAGGTCAAATTAAATCAATTTACAGTATGCCGGATACACCACTTCCGGTGTTATTTAAACCCAAACCGCAATTTTTTCCTAAATCTAACTAAACCGTTTTGTTGCCTAAGCCTACCCAAGTCGATCTATTCCTAAACCTAACTAAGTTTTATTTTGAAAAGACTGGAGAGGAAATTGACACGTGCATCACGTGTTGCTGGACATTCATAGGAAAATGCACAAAAAATACATTTTTGACAGTCGTGCTGAGCGTCATGAAAAAAAGGGACATTTTTGTCTATGTACATAAATCAAATATATCAAATTTGAGGACTATTTCACGAACTGCCATGAGACTCTGTTGTTATAAAATAACAAGCCTTCAAAATCACGCCCCTCATTTCCCTAAAATTTAGTAATTCGAGAACAAAAGCAGAACAAACCATGATCTTTTACTAAAGCTAACTAAGAAGTAGTCACGTAACTTCCGTACTTAAGTTACGGCACTTCCGGTGTTATTTAAACCCAAACTGCGAGCTTTTCCTAAACCTAATAAAGTAGTTTTGTTGCCTAGGCCTAACCAAGTTGATCTATTCCTAAACCTAACTAAGTTTAAATTTGAAAAGACTGGAGCGGAAATTGATACGTGCGTCACGTGGAAGATGCACGAACAAAATACGTTGTTGAAAGTCGTGCTGAGCGCCACGAAAAAAAAGGAAAATTTGCGTCTTTGTACACGAATCAAATAGATTAAATTTCATGACCATTTCATGAACTGTCGTGAGACTGTGTTGTTATAAAGCCTTCGTAATCATCCCTCGCATTTCCCTAAAATTGAGTAATTTGAGGAAAAAAGCAGAACACATGGTCCTTTTATCTTTTACATTAACATCACAGGTCCAATTAAATGGCTGCTCTGTTGGGCCTGCTGCTATTTTATATTTTGATGATTATTGAAGTGATTGACTGGCTAACTAGTCAGAAAGTCAAAAGATGTGATTGGCTAAATTTGCAACTTTTTCCCCCAATTTGTCAGTTATACTCAGAGAATTGAATAAATTCGCTGTGTGAATAATGTGGGATCTGTCAGAATTTGTGACCATGTCTATGACTGCAACGTCTCTGTCTGACTCTTGCTAACCTATTTGTCTTCATCTTCTTCCCAGACCCGTACGAAGATCATTCAGGCTCTCTGCGTCTCATCACCATTAAGCCCATGACTGCTCAGCCAACCTACTCCTACCCGTCCTCCTCATCCCACAGCCAAGACTCTGTGGTCCTTAACGGGGAGGTGAGTCTACACACACACACACACACACACACACACACACACACACACGCATATACATAATGTACACACACCCTTAAGGCTTTATCGCACTCAGTTGTGAGGTGAGTCCACAGCACTGACAGTATAGGGCAGAGCAAAAACTAGAACATCATGAGTCACACAGATACATACAGTACAGCAGCATTTGGTTGCCGTGCACGTCAGCATGGCAGATGTTTGAATTGAATTGAAATCCTCTATTTGAATAAAGTGGTTCAGTGTAATAAATTACTTTTCTTTATTAAAACAACTTTCTTTAACTTATCAGTTTCGTCAACATAAATAAAGTGATGACATCTTTATGGATTCACCGAGCGAATGCAGATCCATAATATGATCTTTTTTATGTAACGACTTAATTCATTTACTATAATAGCATTAGAGCCAAAATAGATTTTTTTGTTATTGTGGTTAAATAAATGTAACTTATGGTGTTGTTAGATTGCTGCTAGACTGCCCCTTTAATACTGGTGCGAGCTTCCCTTTGTGTGCAGCAAGCGCTAGAGCACATAGGTTTTTGACCGTGGTGACAATGTTGTTTTTGAAAGGCTAAATGCCAACAAATATGGATTGAAGAAGAATGTTTTGTTAGATTCTGCCACTAAGCAGCAAAAATATGTATTTAATATTAGATAGTTTTATGTACAGACTTGTACATACACTTGAAGTGTGTTATGATTTTAGTTATACACGAGCAAATCTAACAACCTCAGAGCAGACAAATCCTGGCACACTCCCTGTGATCTTTGGCGCCCCCTAAGGGTGGCCTGGACCCCAGGTTGGGAACCACCGCCCCGAGGGAAAACTTCTGCAGTTGCCACGGGGTACTTGGAAAGATTGTGTTCATGTATTTCAGCTAATTTGAAAAAATGTAAATGACAACTTACAGAGAAAGATATCCACATAGAGGCAGCTGTAAATCCAGAGCATCTGTTGTGATGGAGAGTGTGCTGTGATCAGAAAAGTTTAAATAGTTGATTAGCAGGGCTGTCAAAGTTAACGCGATAATAACACATTGACGCAAATTTGTTTTAACGCCAAAGATTTCTTTAATGCGACTTGTAGGTTTTTAGGTTGTGGTGAGCTCAGTTTTAAAGCTAGAGTGAAGATACTGGCATCATATGACAGGAATCCATTGGCCATACTAGCGTGTTGCAGAGGAGGCTAAATAACGCTCCAAAATAAATTTTGGCGAGGAAAAACTGTTATGTCCATTTTCAAAGGGGTCCGTTGACCTCTGACCTCCAGATCAGTGAATGTAAATGGGTTCTCTGGGTACCCACGAGTCTCCCCTTTACAGACATGCCCACTTTATGATAATCACATGCAGTTTGGGGCAAGTCATAGTCAAGTCAGCACACTGACACACTGACAGCTGTTGTTGTCTGTTATGATTTGAGCATATTGTTTTATGCTAAATGCAGTACCTGTGAGGGTTTCTGGACAATATCTGTCATTGTTTTGTGTTGTTAACTGATTTACAATAATAAACATATACATACATTTGCATAAAGCAGCATATTTGCCCACTCCCATGTTCATAAGAGTAATAAATACTTGACAAATCTCCCTTTAAGGTACATTTTGAACATACGAAATGTGATTAATCCCGATTAACTATGGATAATCATGCAATGAATTGCGATTTAATATTTGAATTGAAAAGCCCTATTTATTAATGAATTACCAGATAAATGGATAAAATAAATTTTGGATAAATCAGGGTTGCCAACATCCACGTGAGACTCACGATCTCACACTGCCCAAACAATCTCTTGCCATATAAGAGGAAGCCACAAAGACGATCCTTGATGAAAAATACTATGAAGGTTAGGCTTCCTCTGCCTAAAGCATGCAGAATGTCACGCCGTTCTCCACATTTCAGCACCGACATTGGTCTTTAATGCATAGAGCTTGAAAGTTGCAGTATGATGGGTGTTGTTGGTGAAGGGGTGCTTCAGTTCATCTGGCAGTGCTGTCGGGATACATTGGATTGGATATAATGGACATAACGGATTGGCTGTGCATTAGCAGAACATCATCAAATCATGTTTAGGTTGTGACATTCTCTGAAAAACTTTTGCAAAATCAAACATCATCATCAAACATGAAAACAGCTCTCAGTTGGTTGCATCTAAGCAGATGGAGCCAGGAAAACATGATTATTTGAATTCAATACATTAATGGATTGTTAGCAGGCAAACCACAGTGGGCTGAAGCAGAAGTCGGACATCGAGCACTACAGGAACAAACTGCGCCAGAAGGCCCGGAGGAAGGGCTACGGAGAGTTCTCTCTGTCTGAGACAGGCAGCCATGGTTACAGTCACCGTGACGCCAGGCACAGTCGGCACGACAACGGGGTCAAGGAGCCGATGACCGCCGAGGAGAAGAGGGCCTCCTTCGCAGGATGTCATAAGAGGTATGGAGTAGACCTTGTAAGGGTTTCCAGAGATGTCAGAAATAAATAGGAGTTATTTAATCTGAGTTTAATTAAATGCACGTCATCATTGAAAACATCAGAATGTCCCTTTACTCACAGGCTTCACTGGCAACCGCACTGCAGATGCTTCAACAAACCAAAAGAATCAACCAAAATCTCTCCAAATGTTGTGACAGTTTTGTAGACGTGTTTGACAGTCCCAAAATGAAGGGATTAGACTTCACTCTCAGAGCTGAGTCCTATTTTATTATTGAAGCGTATGAAATATTCCAGTTTTGTTCCATTTCATTTCATCATTATTTAAGCACTAAACTATTAAACTGTACTTTACAACTTTTCCGCCACGAATTACAGATCTACTGTAGATGTAGAGTGTAGTTGCTAAGCAACACACGAGGAGTGAGTGAGTAGCGAGGGGTGATATTTGGTCAGCACATTAATATTTTAGATAAGTGTCTGTTTTGCTTCTCTTTGTCACTAACTGATTTAACACATTCAACCTTTACACACTTCATGAATCATTTTAGATTTGCTGTTCAGGCAGAGAAAAGCACTTCTTTGCCTTCTGAAACTTCAACTTAAGCAACAGGAAGTCTGTGGATGTCTCAGTATGTAGTAGTGACGAGTGACGAGTGGTGTCTGGTATTCACAGTGCAGAAACATCACGGTATTAAAACCTCTAGAACCCGAGAGCCCGCCGGTACCAGGGGGCAACCTGTGATGTAGTTAGAAAACACCGCTATTTCATAATCATCTCTTCTATAGAACATATGAATGTTTCAGAATCCGTAAACCAACTGTATGTAGTCCAAACTATGTCTTATTACATATTAACTATTAAGTATTTAAGAATAAACTCGTACAGAAATAAACTTTGTATAAAAAGTTCAAAAGATCCGTGATCATTTTCTCATAAGGCTACAATATCATGCATGATATCAGTGGAAGCTAGAAAGATTTCCAACCCACGTGAACGCACCTCAACACGTATCACACAGGGAACAGGGAACAGTGAAACGACACTAACTTCACATTTTACAGTCACATGGACATAAAGCTTAATGTTAGTTTTTGCCTAAAACGGCAGATTTTGGTTACTTTCACGTCAGCAGTCATCAAGAAACACCAGACAGCCACAATGAAAGACTGAGAGGGAAGCCAGGCCTCTTTGTTCAAAAGTTGATAATGCCTTTGAAATTCTAATTTTATACTAGGCAAAGATAAAAATCTTATTTTTTCCTCTATTGCCTCTCTATTGTAATCTCCATGGTAATATAGTTTAGTTTAGTTTACTTACACTAGATTCATATTCCTTAGCTTCTTACCTTTCAAATGAAACCAGATACAGGATATGCATTTAAGCCTTGTGGTTGAGGAGCTGGTCCTGATGCATTTTGGGTAGTTATTTGAAGCTTTTGTTTCTGAGGAATAGGGCTAGGGCATAGGAAGCTTAAGCAGCACCAGGGTTTGTATGTAAAAATGTGAATTGGCCTAAATGAATACCTGCTTTTGCTCACTGTCACTTGGCTTCTTTTTTGTGCATGTTTATAAAAAAATTGATCAAAATAAGGATTTATTAATCAGGTAAAACTGAGAGCAAGAATGATGATATGATTAGCAATAAATCGTGACACTTGCACCAGCGTTCCTCTGAGTTCTCCTGATTGAGTTTAGGTTTTAGCTTTCCTCAAATTCAAATGTGGATGTTTTTGGACCCCAAATTGAGACAAGAAGTAGCTCCAGTACGTCCCTGAGCTGTATTTATAGTGTTTGAGTGTTTTTTTCTGACACCTGTCCATCAGGTACTCCCACCCACGGGAGCCCACCTATTGGAGCCGCCAGTCTCTGAGCAGCCCGAGCCCAGTAGAGACAGAGATGGACCTGCTGGTGCTGAGAGAAAGATCCAGGAGGGGCATCCGGAACAACGGATACGACGTGAGTAACTGGAAGTTGTGGACTTTCTGATGAAAGCCCAGTTTGTTTTTTTATAGTTTGAAAAACTGAGCCAAGAATGAGGTGAATAGTGCACAGAACCACATGTCAGATGCAGGAAATAAACACATCTTAGTGATGTGAAGCAAAGACTTGTATAACCTTCTAGATTTAACCAGAACCAAGTGAGTAGAGAATGGGAGGGATTCACTCTAGGAGATATTCAGAAAAATAGCCAGCGGCAAGCCTATGCAAAGCTTTGAAGAATTTTGAAGTTGGATCCTGTAACAAACTGTAATACAGCTGCTGAGGCCCGACCTCTGACCAGGTGAGTCATACGGAGCGATGATGATGAAACCGCGGATGGATCCTTCTTCCAAAAAGCTCACATGATGGTTGTGGCAAAGTAAAGCTCCGCCACTTTGTCAAATGAATAAAATAATCTTCTGAGCGCATTTCTAACTTTAATCCCTTCTTTCCCGCCTTCTCTGATGCTGCGAGCTCACACCTAGAGGATTATCAAATCACCTTTCGATGAACTTCATAAACCTGCACCAAACAGAGAGATAAAGGCAGAGGAAGTGAGACAGGCAGGCAGGGAGAAAGAAGATTAGAGGAAAAGTGATTCCTTCATTTTAAGCAGAAGATGGAGAAAGGAGAGAAAGAAGGAGATCAAATGGGCTGAGATAGAGTGAGTGTGAGTGAAACCTCTTTCTGCTGCTTCCCTGCTGCACCACGGTAACAGCAGTGACCGTGCTATAGCTGAATGTCAATGACTCTGAATATGATTATAGCCTATTCATGGATTCAGATGGGAGGCTCGATAGCGGCTAATAGCCTTGGATGCGCCAAACGACACAAGGAGAACAGAGTGTGTGTGTGTGTGTGCAGGAGCATGTATGTGTGTGTGTGTGCATTGATACAGTAGGTAGATAACTTATCAGTTTGGTTCATGCTTTGGAATTGTACAACATGCCACAGTACACTCTGGATTTATGTTGGTTTGAGGCTATAGCTGGTTGGCCTGCTTCATGTCTGTGGGTTTGCTGTTTTGGATTGTATACAGGTATATGATGGTATGCAATGTGTTCAGGCAATTCCATAGTCCATAGTGTTGGAGCTAAAAAGGTGAAAGCAAAGTCTCCCTTTGTTGTTAGCCTGGACCATGGGATTCTTTACAAGCAGTTGGTCAGAAGATCTGAGGATCTTCAGGAATATGTGTAGATGTGTTGTGTAGACTCCATTCCCTTACTGAAAACTTACTGGAAAACTGCAGAGCTGTGGTGTGTTTTCTATGGCCTTCTGCTGCTACGACCATCTTGACTAACTTTTGTGAGCGCTGCCTGTTTTCAGCTTCTCTATGAACTGATCAGACTATCCACACCAAAATCCTTTTACATATTCCTCAGAGCACTTAGTTCTCAGTCTCTACAGACAACGGGTGGAGTCCAAACTCACTTCCAACAACCCAAGGCACTTGTGGCAAGGACTCCAAACCATGACAGACTTTAAAGGACCCAGACAACAGATCACAAACATAGCACCCAACCTCCCAGACGAACTCAATCATTTTTACGCCAGGTTTGACTCCTCTGTCAGATCCTGTGTCATGTCCTGCCCCACCCCCAACCCTGCAGACAATCAGAACCCCCCCTTACCACCACTACCATCCTACACTGACACCCCCCTTCCCTCTACC
>CAKAOI010045942.1:0-37232 GCA_916701655.1 Sebastiscus albofasciatus | reverse complement strand
TATATATATTTATATTTATTATTTATTTATTTATTTATTTTAAATATGGGAGAGTCAAAAGTGACCGTATTGCAGAAACACCCTTGAGTGAAATAAAGCAGATCAGTACCGTAGTTGCGTCCACCGATGTTGCACTTCTTGAACTGCATGATGTTCTGTGTGAGAGTTCCCGTCTTGTCGGAGAAGATGTACTCGATCTGACCGAGCTGCTCGTTCAGGGTGGTGGTTCGAGCCTGCGTGGGGGTGACGATTGGTTTAATGAAAAGGGAAAAATTACATCACTGCTGATCTGATTCAGAATAAAGTCAGGAAGCTAAAAACAATGATAAAAGCAGGAGTAACGTACCTTTGCTGGTGTGTCTTTCTCTGCGAAATACATCTGCAGGTCCCAGTTGATGAACTTGCTCTGGCCCAGACGAATCACCTCCACACTGAACACAAAGCACACAAATAGGAGATGAGATTTTGACAATTATTTCTCAGAGGCGGAGCTGCTCTTTGACGACAGAGTGCAAGACTGAAGCTGAGTGAAAAAGAGACACGGTAGAGAGGAGGAAACCAACGTTATGAAGCCGCTCTGCTGCTGGCTTAACTAACTAACTTGACTTCTGTGTCTATGAAAAAGCCAGTAGTAGGAGGGCTTCTCTGAGCCCAGCATTTAGTAACAGTGCTGTCTACTTGTTGCAGCCAGAAAGATAATCAGCAGGTAGATCTCATTTTTACAAACCTTTGGGCATAAGATACACGAAGGGGAATGTGACATCCCTACTCAAACCCAGTATCCTTGACACAAGCCCTAAATATGTGGGTGAGGTTTTACTGACCTGACGTATAGCGAAATGGGCACCATGGTGTTGAGGACGATGATGTATCCCCAGAAGCTGAGGAAGCCTCTGTATTGGGCGGTCTGGTTTTTGTTGTCGAACAGATACCAGGCCTTAGAGCCGATGTCCTCGTACCAGAAGCTGTGACCGATGGCCAGACCCGCCGCCACCAGAATCAGCACCACGAAGATCTACGGGGCAGGGAACAGAAGAAACACAGTTACACACTGGGTGACTGACAAAAAGGCCCAATAACATAGTTGTTATTTGAAAAACTAATTAAAAGTCTGACAGGAAGAAGAAAAAACAGTTGATACATCTAAAAGGATGAGACGGTGAAACTTACCGTGTAAACCATGTAGTTCATCAGCTCGTCAATTTTGGTCCTCTTGAACCTCGTCTTCCCGCTGTTCCTCATGATTTTGGTGTCGGCTCCTACGACATCATATATCAAAATGGTGAATGCTAGCAATGAGTAGTTATCAATCATCAATAACATTCTAAATTATGTACCATTACGTCCAAATTCAATTTGGTAACGGGCAATTAATGTTGATTAGGGCTGCAAGAGACAATTATTTGGATTTTCTCAATCGATAAATTGTTCATAAAATACGGACAAATGTGGAATATCTTTGTTTTTTTGGGTTGTCGGGCCAGATATTTAATTTACTATCGTGTTAGACAAAGAAAGTAATTAATCAATTATTGCTGATCAACAATTAATTAACCATTTCAGTTCTAATGCAGATTGTTCTTGAACTTAAAGTAGGCTTTGAGAATGATTGGTTACGTGAAATAAATGTGTTAACGTTTGTCAAACTTTGCAATCAATTAAATTAGAGCTGTGCATCTTCACAACTAAGATCTTGTGGTTTATCCAGATCTTCAGTGTGCTCCGTCAGCAATAAAATGTTCTTTTCACTAGTTTTGAGTTCTGCGGTGACGTGTCGTGTCACGTGGAGGGTTCCCACCTGCGAAGATGACCAGGCCGTGGCACACCTCTGTGTTTCTGATCGTGCAGCCGCGGAGCAGCATGTTGTCCAGGTCCAGAGGGTAACGCTCCCCGTCCCACATCATCGTCCCCACGAACTTGTCCAGGCGGTTGTTCGGCTCCTCGCACTCGATCAGAGCTTCAGGAGAGACAAAAAGGACGGCTTTCATTCGAGTCAAAACTATTCAAATCAGGGTTGTTCATCTCTGGGCAGCAGCCTGGATTAGCTTGTGACAGTCTCAATAGCAGTCTCAGCAGCAGCGTTAAAGTAACTTGTAGTACCCTCTGACCTCTACTGACCACCCTCTGCCACAGCGCCTTAAATTCCCTTCAGCTACGGAGGCTTGTACCTGAACACTTTAGTCAAATTTTCAGGTTTTTCCTGTTTATCTAACTGAAACAAATTAAAACACAGTAAACTTAAAAGTTATTGAAAAAAAAAAACATTGTTATTGGAGCTGTGGAGCTGTGAGCAGGTGTCAGAGGAGACAGCTGGCGACCTGGTACAGCACCCACCGGTCGCTCAAAGCGGCAACGCCCTCAATTATGCCTAACATTAAGCATTAATATAATTTAAACGGGTGAGTTAAATCAAAATACAACATTGTACAGTTGTCATGAACGGGGGAATTAGCTATAGAGACCAAAACTGCTGTAAACATGTTTATTTCTGCTGTAAAGTTGGGCATTTTGACATGTTTTTTTATGGGGATTGACTCGTTTTTGGAGCCTCAAGTGGCCATTTGAAGAACTGCAGTTTTTGGCACTTCCACGTTGGCTTCATTTCTCAGCACCTGAGGTTTGCCGCTTGGTTGCAATCTCCAACCTCGCCGCTAGATGCCACTAAATCCTACACACTGTCCCTTTAAAAAGTATAAAATAAAAACTGCAAGACCTCGTCTGCAACCTTAATTTAAAAATGAAGCATTAAAACTGAAATATTACGAAGGTTACGAACACACCAATATTATTGAGAATCTCTTGCATAAAACACTGTACACAATGCATGATGCAAATATAAACACGCTTATTATTATTATTAGTTACTTACTGGCACTTAAGGAAAAAGCAGTTATTCTTTTTTCATGTTTGTGTAGATGAAAAAGATTTTTTTCAATTAGTGTTATGATTATTACTCTTCTAAAAAAATATTTTATATTTTTACATTATTCTTTTACTATATTTCCATTTTAAAATGAAAAGTTAGGTGTTGTCCCCAGTCTCTGTCGGAGTGATTAAAAGTGATTTAGGTTCATGCAAATAAACTTGGTTTGTAGCTGTGAAACATGCTTACCGTCAAACTCAGCCAGCTGACGCTCCTGCTGCAGTCTCTCATCGGTCACTCTGAGTCCCAGCTTAAACTTCAGGTTGGTCTCGCTGCAGGGGGAGAAAAACACATGCGAAAGGACTGAAAACCAAGCCCCAAAGGAAAGCAGAATCACAGCTAAACAGACTCAAGTTCATTAAATTTGTTTAAGATAGAACGTTCTCTGCATGTTGTTGAGGGACAACTTGATCCGTCTGGATAAATAAAGCTTATTTATGAAAATATTTGTATTCATAATTCATTCTCTGATGTAAGTTGAATGCCAAAGAGCTCTGGAAAACACAAAGAAAGGTGATATTGATGTCAGGTTAGTTATCATTTTCTGCAAAAGAGTTCCATCAGAGACACCGACAGGCCCGTCTGTTTGATTTAAAGGCGTTTCTCACTTAATCGCAGAGAATACATTTCTAACTGGTGACATGGCCGAGCTCGGCAGAGGTTGCTTAGCTCTTTATTTACACATTTGCTCTCCTCCTATCGCTGAGTACTTTGTTGACTGAACACTTGAAGAAACTACAGACCAAGCAGAAGCTTATCGGAGCAAAGAACGCTGCTCCTCTATACAGATTATATCCCATTACTCTATTTGAATACAGCAATCGATATAGTTATTACAGTTCAACACACTCAATTAGGTGTACCAAAATAAAAAAAACATAAGAGGTGGAGAGTCTTACCCGTCGAGCTCAGCTGTTTCTACATAGCACAGGCTGTTTGGGTTGGAGCTGGATAACATCAGGATGTCAGCCTGAGGAGAATAAAAGATATACACATAAAAAAGGAGCATTCTGAAGGGTTTAACACTCAAATCTGACCACACATCTGCTTCTGGTGTATTTGTGCCCTGCTTTAAGTCAAAGGCCCTGTTCAGACCTGGTATTAACATGCGTCCCCGAGTGATCCGAACACAAGTGGACAGCTTTAAGTACGTCTGTTCACACCTGGCATTAGAATGCGTCTCCAGTGACCACTTGTGATCCGATCCCCGCTCCATATGCAAATAAACACGTAGTAAACACACGGCTAATACAGCAGATGTTGTGACGTAAGATTCCACGAATGTCAGTAGTAATATCCTCGAGGACCTCCGCGTGCGCCGCCGGCACCGCTGCCTTTGCAAGGCAACAGCGCGGTACAGAGCTTCAGAGAGCCGGGGAGGAGAGAGGGCGGGAGGGCGGGTGTCAGCTCTGTGCAAAGCAGCGGAACAAAAACACCAACACATCTCCGACAGTATGATCATAATGCACTTTGCATGCCTAGTCTGATAAGTCTGTAGATATGTAGCTGATAGATAAGATATGTATTTAATAAAATACAGTTGTACCGAGAGGATATAGTAGAGCACAGAGGCAGTTTCCATGCTGCGAGACAGACAAGCACTCGCCTCTGCTTGTCTATTCACATGAGGAGCGCAGAGACCCGTGGATCCCAGCGGGACGTCAGTTGAGTATGCAGTCCTTATCCACAATCGCGTACAAACTACTAAAAGAATGTGGCCATATGTGGCCCAGACCACGTCTGAATGCGGTCTGAAAGATACAACCTCAATGCGTCTTGAGTGCGTTCACACCTGTACTTAGAGCTGTCCACTTGTGATCCGATCACTGAGGACGCATGTTAATACAAGGTCTGAACAATGCCATCAACTAAATCCCCTCTGTGTGACCATCACTGTCTCAAACCATAGAGAACGTTGTCGTGAATCACCTGATTTCACATCTAAATGACGATACAAATCAGTTTAACCTAACTGGATCTTGGCACGGACTTTGACTTCATCGGTCGGCTTGAAATGGCAGGAGGTCACACGTGCACATTTAAACAATCTGTGTACGTGCTTCAGTCAGTCAGCAAAGTAAATGTTACACAGCCCAGTAAAAATGATGCAGGCTGAACCGTCATACCGGAACAAAGTCGTTCTTCTTCAGACGGACCACATCTCCAACCTGCATGTCCCTCCACTTTGACTCCTGAAACCTGAAGCGGAGACATATCACAGTTTTTATATATTTGTACGTTGTCATCACTTTTAATGATGTACAGGGACGAGAAAGTTTACAACAAATTTAAAAATGCTATCTAAAAAGCTAAAAAATACTTCTTGGTTCATCGTTCAGTGTCTAAACATGCTGTGAACCAAGGACTTGAGCTACTGGTGTCATGTGTTTTTAAAGATGCTGGATATCTTGTTATATAACTCAACGCTAATAGCAAATTAACTTTGTCCTGACCCGCCCTCCAGCAGCACTTCACACTTCCTGTTGTTGATCTCCTTGTCCAGCCTGTGCCGCGCCTAGTAAAAGAATTAGGTCAGGTCAAACCAGATATTATAATACTTATGTAATAATGACATGACTGTAGCTTGAATAACAACTGACTGACTAATCTTTGTTTCTTTGTATGCATCAACCATTAATAAGTCTTCAGGTCATTCGTGCGTGCGTGCGTGCGTGCGTGCGTGCGGTCTTACCAGATCGTCCACCAGGTCTTTGATGGCAGTGATTCCCAGCACCACGACCAGAGGAATCAGTGTGGTGTACCAGGGCAGCGTAGTAATGTCTGGAATGATCTAAGAAACAAACAAACATTTGATGGCTCCTTGTTTTTTTTTTAACACTGTAAAATCAAAGTCTTTTTTTTTTTTTTTTTTTTTTTTGACGTACCTGTAAGATGAGCAGAGCCAGGAAATAGAGGTTGGCAACTCTCTTAAACTGCTCGTACAGGTTCAGAGGGAGGAAGGTGAGGACGTTGTACTTGTACGTCTTGATGGCGTTTCCCTGCGGAGGACAAACACAATGACATGATGAGCGCAAAGTCGGTTAGTATTTTGTCCTGTTCTGTTAAACTGCAAAAAAATATGTATCTTAAAAGGAACAATCAGACCGGTCATTAGGACTCAACCTGTGAAAACAGTTGCATAATGAGTGAGGTAAATAACCCTGATGATGTCATAGTGATGTCATCCAGGTTATTGATCTCCAACACATTTATAACGAAAGATTTTGTTAAAAACTGGAGGTCTGGAGTTTGAAAGACGTGGATGCTCACCAGGCAGGGAGGGCCTGATGAAAAGGCTATTGAGTTGCATTATGGGAAATGTAGTATCCAACGTTTTGTCCCCTTGGCCCATGCTAATGAGCTCCGCGGCTTGGATTTCAAGCATGCTTTTTTTAAGTTTGTCTCTTGTGAGTTATTTAGGGTTTATAAAGAAGTCTAGTTTACTACCATCACAAAAAATTTCCTTCCACTGAAAGTCAGTATGTTTTAAGAATTTCAGCCTAACCTGAATACTTTTTAAGTACTGAAAACTACTTTTAAAGTAGTGGAGATCTACTGAGGGTTTGAAGTGAAAGTTTGGTCAATGATTTTTACGCTGAATTCACATCAGACCGTTGCCAGTCGTCGCGCAATAATACAATTTTTCTGCAGCCAAGAGGTGTGTTCATATGTTTCAGGTGGGAAGAAATTCTTGGTGACATAGGTCCACATGTCACAGGATCTGTTTACTGATTGGCTGCGAGTCCTCTTTGGCCGCATTTCGCAGAACCAAGCAGCCGCAGCTCGCAGATCTCGGGGATAGCTGCTGCAGCTTTTCATAGACATTGCATGGCAGCTCGCCGCAGGCAGCACTTTGTTGCTGCACTGGTGTGAATTCGGCGTTGAAAAGGTTGAAAGAAACGCACAGAAAGCAAAGTGTTTCATGAGACACACTGGACTCAGAGGCAGCAGTTAGTCCTGAATCAGTCCAGTGGCAGTGCTGTGTTTCAACAGAGGATAACCATCTGAACTCCGTCCATTACAGCCTGCTTTCCACTCAGCGGAGAGTCCTGCCCTCCCACAGTCTCCCCGAGCAAGACACTGAAGCCCTACCAGCTCCAGGTCTGTTCTGAGAGTTTGGTTTCACAGAATAACCTCAACCGTGCTGTTTGGAGGCCAGTCAGCGTTCCACTTGATCCCAAAGGTGTTGGACGGGGTTGAGGTCAGGGTTCTGTGCAGGACAGTCAAGTTCTTCCACACCAAACTGGGGAAACCGTTTCTTTATGGACCTGACTTTGTGCACGGGGGCATTGTCATGTTGAAAGAGGAAAGAGTCAACGACAAAGTGTTGCTGCAAAGTTGGAAGTACACTATGGTCTAAAATCATTGGACGCTGTAGAACGAACATTTCCCTTCATTGGAACTAAGGGGCCTAGTCCCTTGACCTTTGACCTCAACATATGTGAATGAAAATGGGTTCTATGGGTATCCACAAGTCTCCCCTTTACAGACATGCCCACTTTATGATAATCACATGCAGTTTGGGTCAAGTCATAATCAAGTCAGCACACTGACACACTGACAGCTGTTGTTGTCTGTTGGGCTGCAGTTTGCCATGTTATGATTTGAGCATATTTCTTTATGCTAAATGCAGTACCTGTGAGGGTTTCTGGACAATATCTGTCATTGTTTTGTGTTGTCAAGTGATTTCCAGTAATAAATATATACATACATTTGCATAAAGCAGCACATTTGCCTACTCCCATGTTGATAAGAGTATTAAATACTTGACAAATCTCCCCTTAAGGTACATTTTGAACAGATAAGAAGTGTGCGATTAATTTGCGATTTACCGCGATTAACTATGGACAATCACACGCTTAATCGCGATTACATATTTTAAATTGATTGACAGCCCTCACTGAAATGTCTCCTCTACAACCTCAGCACTAATGACAATAAGTGTCCCGGTCGACTGCGCAGGCAGTGGCCCAATTAGTGGGAACACCATTAATGAGACGGAGCTGCATTTCGTTACAGATAACCATCTGAACTCTGACCAGCTATAGTCTAGATTCCGCTGCAGGACAAAACAGGAACAGTCAAAAACATTCAACTGTCTCTTCTCCACCAGCTTCCTGTTCGATATAGGACTGTAAATGTACACAGGATTGCTGTTGAAGTTGTTAGAAACGTGTTCTGGCTTCAGCTCCACTGAGTCCTGCTGTGTCTAATGTGTCTATTAGTGAGATACAGGTCAGCTCAGCTGGACGATCAGGTTTCAGCCTTCACAAACACAGACGACACAAAAACTCTTCTGTTCACCGGCTGCTTAAAAAGGTCCCAGCAGCGGGTCTCAGCATTTGATCAGACAGCTAGAGCTTTAAATTATAGAGAAGTACATCAAATGATATATTTTTTTCATGTGTAGGGTAGACTAAGTTAACAGAAGAGTTGAGTGATAAACCAAGAAAAGCCATGATCTGTTGTGGGAATGCTCTCTTATAAATCAAGTACACCACCTCGTCCTTCTACCTTTTTATCTACATGTTCATTCAAAACAAGCATAGTACAACACAACAGTACTGCCAAAACACAAATGGCTCTTAACATATTTCACGGAGTCAGAAATGACTCAGCAGAAACAGAGCGGTGACATCAGGAGGAAGCAGACACGGCTTCCTTGTTTGTGTTGTACACCACACTCATACATCAACATGGAGATTAATCTTTTACACTCACTTTTCTTTAGGAATTATATCAAATATGGAGCTAGACCTGGCTAAAATCCCTCGTAGACATGTACTGTATGAGGTCAGTTAATGCGTAGTGATGCCCATCTTACACATGATTTAGTTCAGTTAAAGATAAATTCAGTATTTCTGTTATCCTCCAGATAAACTGTACAACCAACATCACTTTTGGTATTGCTACATCTATATCTTGCAAATTTCCCCACAGCGGGACTAATAAAAGGAATATCTTATCTTATCTTTCATTTCTTTGGCATTAAAACAGGGTTAAAGATCACAAATGGCGCATTGGTAACCAGCTGGTTGTAACATCCGATCCTGATAACACAGGCAAAGCGTTACTTATTACACGCCTGTGTTAACGTGCAGTAGCAGTAGGGGAGCAAAGCCACTCACTTCAGGTTCAGGCAAGAAAACCACTTAGTTACGTTAAGGGGAAACATCATGGTTGGGCTTAAAATAAATACGTAAACTAAGTAACTATAGATGTATAAAGAGAGCTGGATATGGCGTTGGAGGCGGGCTCCCGTTCATTCCTATGAGAGTCGCTCAGTGGCGCGTGAAGCCAAAACGGCTCGACTGCCGAGTGATAAAGTACCCGGATCTTCCGCCGATCTTCCGCATGCATTGGGCCCATGGAGCAGGCGTAGCAGTGTTTCCTTTAACTCCGCCGTTTCATTCACGTGAACGGGGGAAGGAAAATAACTCTTGTTTTATCTGGCTAATGTTGCCAACGCTGAGCAACATGATGCCTGTCAATCACGTTCAGTCTCGTGTGTGTCAATAGTGCGAGCAACAGGACGCTGACCTTCGTTGACTGAATGGCCACAGGTCGCACTGTTCAGAAGCAATTTCTGATTCTTACAGAGAGTCCCTTTAAACGTCACTAAATTTACCAGAATAACAAAGCAACATGGACAAAAACTACCAGGGAATGTCTCTCTACAGACAGTTTTAGTTCTCTGCAGGTTGATTGTGACATAAACCAATGACAGCCATTGAAAGAAGACAATCAATCAATCTAATGACTGTTGGATGATTCAGCATAATGAATAGCTCATTCAAAACATGCAAACCACAAACTTGTCCGGCACCTTGTCCAGGGTGTGTCAGCCATGCTCAGCTCTATATATGCTCAGGATTAGTTTTCTACCAGGACCAACAAAGAGGTCTATTAAATGACAGTTTTATGTAAACAAGCAGAACTTACAGAGTATCTGCTCTTCTTGATGCATAGGAAGACTTTTTTCTGAAACTCCGGCAGGTGGTGATAAGGTCGGTCGTTGGCTTTCACCTTCCATGCCATCTCTGAAAAAGAAAACAATATCAGAAATGGTTTCCTTAACATAAATATAATATATAAACTATAGAATACATTTTATTTTTTAGTTCTGTTAAATACATCATGTGACTCAGACGGCTTTCCACCTTCTTAGTCTTTGTGCTGAGCTAGGCTTAACTCATTCTGGAAGCACAAGAATGAAACTGGTATCTATCTTCTTATCATCTCTGAGAAAGATGGCTGACAAAAGGGATTTCCCAAAATAAAATTCATTTAAAATAAAATGAAAAGAAAGACAATAGGATGCGTTTAGTGACTCACCGCTGGGTCTAACTTCCACCGGGGGTTGCGGGGCTCCTGGAGGCTCTTCTGGTTCCTCTTCCGAGCTTGCATCCAATTCGTCGTCTGTCTCATCGTCGCTGTACGGCATGTACTCATCGTTAGGCCCGAGGGAACCCTCCGAGTCTGCACGCTGCCGACTCATCTTAGCACCTCAGGTGTCTCTGAGAAGGAAGAAGAGTTTCAGTTGATCAAATAAATGTAACATGTCAAAGTTAACGCGATGATCGCGCAAATTCGTTTTAATGGCACTAATTTCTTTAACACATCTTGCACTTTTAGGTTGTAGTGGGCTCAGTTTTAAAGAGTAGAGTTCACTAGAGTGAAGATACTGGTATCATATGAAACTAGAAAAACCTAAGCAATCCATTGGTACCAACCATGTCATACTAGCTTGTCGGGAAGGAGGCTAAATTACGCTCCAAACTTACGCTACATTTTGGCGAGGAAAAACTGTCATGGCCTTTTTCAAAGGGGTTCCCTTGACCTCTGACCTCAAGATATGTGAATGAAAATATGTTCTCTGGGTACCCACGAGTCTCCCCTTTACAGACATGCCCACTTTATGATAATCACATGCAGTTTGGGGCAAGTCATAGTCAAGTCAGCACACTGACACACTGACAGCTGTTGTTGTCTGTTGAGCTGCAGTTTGCCATGTTATGATTTGAACACATTTTTTGTGCTAAATGCAGTACCTGTGAGGGTTTCTGGACAATATTTGTCATTGTTTTTTGTTGTTAATTGATTTCCAATAATAAATATATACATACATTTGCATAAAGCAGCATATTTGCCCACTTCCATGTTGATAAGGGTATTAAATACTTGACGAATCTCCCTTTAAGGTACATTTTGAACAGTTAAAAAAAATGTGTGATAAACTTGCGATTAACTATGGACAATCAGGAAAAAAAAGTAATTGGTAAGAAATAAATATTCAATTACCCTAGACTAATGGACACAGAGAGGTGTTGACGGTATTGACCGAGGTTTCATTGGAAATCCCTACAACATTCGCCTCCTGGTTAGCAGGTGCCAAGTTAGGGTTGGTGCTTCCCATCAGCTTAATGTTTAATGATGTGGAGGAGTCCATTAGCACAGCTGATAAGGTTCATTAGCACGGTTTCCAAAAACAAACACACCTAAAAAGCGCTCAGCGGGGTCATAGGGGGACTACGGCAGGACTCAAACTTGAAATTGAAGAGTTGAATAGAAAGATGGGCTCATTTTAGACCTCCATTCACCAGAGTGCTGGTCTCTGAAACTCAAAGTGTTTTGGAGGGTTTGTTCTGACATCCTCCCTTTTTTTGAGGTCTCAAGGTTGGCGAGTATGCAGATGGGTAGCAAACATTATATAGTATTTCACCAGAGGCCAGGAACTGAGCACTACAGTCAGAGTTTCCCAAAGTTCAAATTGAATCAAATGTGAGCAGAACAACTAATGAACCCAGCTCAGTGGACACTTCTGTGACTGTTCCTCAAAACTCCTCATTTAAAAGGTTTGACTGAATGAGCTCCGGCTGGTCACACAAGTCAGCACATGAAAACTGAGAGAGGGGGGGGCGGAAAACAAAGAATTTCAAATACTATGAGAGGAGGAGGAGGGAAACCTGGAGTGGTGAGCGAATACGATGACAGCTAGACTTTTTAAATAAGTATTATTACAATGTCTTTAGTGTTTTACTCTTTAGTTTTTGGTCTTATTGACGGTAGTTGAGACGGAATAAAATTGTGTCTACAGGACAGATTTTCTGTTTAACAATGAACCAAATAAAGACTCGTTGTTTCGTTCCCAGAGAAGTACAAACTTCAAGATGACCACCAGTTGAGATTGGTGGACTAAAGGACACCTCGACATCATGTGTGTTTTTGTCACCAGCATCCAGTCAAACAACGTGCCACACCAAAGGAATACACAGCTTTGTCTAAAGTCCTGCGTCACGCCTGCATTCATCCGCACACTCTTTTAGAAACACGTCATCACTGAAGGCACGCACAGTGTTAAAAATAAAAAGTTTCCTTGATTGTGAAACACAGAGAAAAAAAAAAAACTGACCTGGCTTGGGAGTGTAAAAATGAGAGGCATGTCTTAATACAAGGTCTAAATAATACACGGTGTCCTGTCCATTTATTAAATGTTATATCTCAAATCACTGAGGTGTAACGATCTAGAGTCAACTCACAATCTGATTGGCTCAAGATGTCAGGCCAAAGAGACCTTTTTGAAAGCCTCAGTAGTTTTGCAGTAGCTGTGTATCAGAGCAGCTGCTGTTACAGTTTGGATCCTATACCACCCCGTATCTCCACCCTCCTCAACTGCTCTCACCCCCTCAGGCATGGGGGTTGTGTAGGCTTCTATAGATCCTCTTTTGTTTATGCTAGTGTGGCGTCTCCCTTATGCAAATAACACCAAAAAAAATCTGGTCGACCAGCATGACCAGGAGGGAAAATGTGAAATCTGATTCATGTGGGAACAATAAACAAACATGATCGCACCCTGACTCGAAGTGACAAAAGGGATGGAAAGGATTTTGACAAGGAAGAAAAGAGAAATATGATGTTTATCAAGTAAACCTTTCCGTCTATCAAGAGCACACCAGCATGAGAGATGTGTAGTTTCATTCAAAACATTGTTAGTAGGGCTGTCAACGTTAACGTCATAACGCAAATTAATGTTTTTAACGCCACTAATTTCTTTAACGTAACCTATCTTTCGGATGGTTTTAGCGTGCTCCGTGTTAACGCTCCAACTTTATGCTAAATTTTGGTGAGGAAAAACTGGCATGGCCATTTTCAAAGGGGTCCCTTGACCTCTGACCTCAAGATATGTGAATGTAAATGGGTTCTATGGGTACCCACGAGTCTCCCCTTTACAGACATGCCCACTTTATGATAATCACATGCAGTTTTGGGCAAGTCGTAGTCAAGTCAGCACACTGACACACTGACAGCTGTTGTTGCCTGTTGGGCTGCAGTTTGCCAAGTTATGATTTGATCATATTCTTTATGCTAAATGCAGTACCTGTGAGGGTTTCTGGACAATATTTGTCATTGTTTTGTGTTGTTAAATGATTTCCAATAATAAATATATGCATACATTTGCATAAAGCAGCAGATTTGTCCACTCCCATGTTGATAAGAGTATTAAATACTTGACAAATCTTCCTTAAAAGGTACATTTTGAACAAATAAAAAATGTGTTTGTGATTAATCATGATTAAATATTGTAATCGATTAGCCCTTGTTTTTATGTAAACGTGCTTTTAACTTTTTATAAGAGCCAGATTCCTTTTAAATGCAGTTATTCTTTTGTACAGATGATTCAATGAAAAGAGCTCGATTCTGGTCCGAGCCGTAGAAGTGCTCGAGGTGTGAGTCACGTAACATTGTGTACAGGAAAGATTAGTGGGACTTTTACGTTCAGAACCAGGGGCGCCAAAAATAGCTCATCCCACTTCGCTACTCTATGGTTGATACAAATTTTAAAGGTTAAATGAATTTACTTTTTTTGGCTTCTACGAAACAATTAACAGTGAAGATAAAAAACAAGCTGCAGCCTGAATAGAAGAGGGAATCCCAGGAGAATAAACTATTTAAGATGGTAAAAAAGCAAGTAGTTACTGTTTAGGGCAAGCATTAAAGACATTTCTGCAACAGTGCTGTCTCAGACAGCTACCGAACCCAAAACAGCCTCATTAAAAAGAAGACAGGTTCATCTGTTCTGCTCAAGGCTCACAGGGCTGCGAGAATCGCCGGTCTCGGAAAACAGGTTTTGGTGTATTGGTTTTGTGCCAGGGCATCGCTATGGCAACAACAAAGAGCAGGGGGGGGGAGAGATTCACAGAGCGGGGCAGAGGAGAGCATACCTGAGCGACGACAGTGAAACCCGAGAGAAGGGAGGAGGTGCTCTTCACTATACGTAAAGAAACACTGAAAGCCGTGTGGATCTGCAGATACTGTTGTTTAGTTTTCTATTTTCCTCTGCGTTTCCAGTTCAAACACTTTGTGAGTCCTGTAAAAGAAGTCTATAAACTCTTCAAATATCATTTTACATTTGTGATCACACTTTCTGTATTTCATCTTTCCTGTGATCTATGAAGGCAGCCTTCCTTGTGTGAGCAAACCTTCTGACTAATACGACTAATTCAAGGGGGAAAAATATTTAGAATTCATATTTTCTCAAGTTACATTTTTCTGCGTGTGTATTTTAGTACTAGTCTGTGAGTGCACTAAAAGTGTAATAAAATTAGATTAAGACTGGCGATCGATTTGAATATTTAATCGTGATTAATCGCAAATTAAATGGCACATTTTTTATCTGTTCAAAATGTTCCTTAGAGGGATATTTGTCAAGTATTTAATACTCTACATGTGATTATCATAAAGTGGGCATGTCTGTAAAGGGGCGACTCTTAGGTACCCATAGAACCCATTTTCTATTATTTTGAAGTCAGAGGTCAAGGGACCCCTTTGAAAATGGCCATGCCAGTTTTACCTCGCCAAAATTTAGCGTAGGTTTGGAGCGTTACTTAGCCCGCTACAACCTCGGAAAGACTGAATAGTGGCCGGGCCCGACAGCAGCCTGTTGGATTTTTAAGAGGTTCGTAAAAAAACGAAAGTTGCATTAATGCGTTAAAGAAATTAGTGGCGTTAAAAAGAATTTGCGTTAACGTGATAATAACGCGTTAACGCAAATTCGTTTTAACAATATTTGTCATTGTTTTGTGTTGTTAATTGATTTCCAATAATAGATATATACATACATTTACATAAAGCAATCATATTTACCCACTCCCAATGTTGACAAGAGCATTTATACATATTATCGTCTCAACCTTGAATTAAGAAAAATATTGTCAGAAAACAAAAATTAAACCACCAGAGCTTATAGCCTATGGCTAAATCAGATGATGTTGGCAAAAAATAAATTAAAAATTAAAAAAAATAATCAGAACATGTTGAAAATAAGTTTCAATAGTACAGCCTGGTCTATGTGGATGGATTTGTGTTGAACCAGTTAATCCAGAAATACAGTAGATTGCTGCTTCTAATGACCGAAATAGACTGAGGACTATAATTAGCCACATTGCGACTCTATTGGTGTCTGAGCCACCAAATCTAAATCACTGTTTTCTTGGTCTGTGGCTGAACTAAATTTCATTGAAATGTGGGAGACCGTTGTTGATATCTCCTGCTAACAATCAGAGATGGAGCAGAAAACTAAACCTCCTTGGCAGACGTAGGAAATGTATTGACCTTCCTGTAGTGATCACGTACGGTTTCAAGAGCTGGCAAGTGTAAGAAAAGTAAAAGATATTTGACTTATTCATTATTTATCAGGATGATCTCTGGGCTACAGCGGAGGGGAATGTCGAGTAATTGTGTGTATGACTGAGCGTGCCGGCCGGTGAGAACAGATGCTATCAGTCAGATGAATGCAGAGTCGGGTTTCTGCAGCACCTGGGGGGGAATCTGTTGGAGCTGATGTCTGTGACTAACAGGTGGGAAACAAAAAGAGTAATGGCTGTCTGTTCTCTGCTGGATTACCACCTAATATAGTGACTGTCTGCACATATAAACCACAAAAATCGGCCATGCAACTCTTATTTACATCATCTTCTACTACTTTTTTCTATCTGAAAAGTTCACATAAGTGATCATCTTCAACATTTAAGTGTAAGCGCATCAGTGTGAGGCTGTGCTCAGCTAAAAAAAAACAAAAAAAAAAAAAAAAACACAGGTCCACATGCAAATGGCTCCGGCAAAAAAATGTAGGTAAAAAAGTTGAACCCGGCTCACAAATAGTATTGCTCTTGGGCCGCTGCAGCAGCGATGTTGATGCAGTGAGTCCCTGGGACCCACAGGTGGCCAATTGAACCCCAATGAAATGTGTTTTTTTGACAAACTGTAGTGTCGAACTCATGTTTGATGTTATAATTATGGTTATATTCATGTAAGTTCAAAATGTTTTGGAAAATTAAACAAATAAAATCCCAAATTATAATAATTAATCGCAATTAATCGCAAATTGTGATTTTTTTTCACAAGTATTTAATACTCTTATCAACATGGGAGCGGGCAAATATGCTTGCTTAATTCAAATGTATGTATATATTTATTATTGGAAATCAATTAACAACACAAAACAATGACAGATATTGTCCAGAAACCCTCACAGGTACTGCACTTAGCATAAAAAATATGCTCAAATCATAACATGGCAAACTGCAGCCCAACAGCAACAACAGCTGTCAGTGTGTCAGTGTGCTGACTTGACTATGTCTTGCCCCAAACGGCATGTGATTATCATAAAGTGGGCATGTCTGTAAAGGGGAGACTCGTGGGTACCCAGAGAACCCATTTTCATTCACATATCTCGAGGTCAGAGGTCAAGGGACCCCTTTGAAAATGGACATGCCAGTTTTTCCTCGGCAAGATTTTCGGATCCGAACTAACGTGGCTTCTCCACACAGCGAGTGTGCCGACTGCCATATCATCTATCTATCTATCTATCTATCTATCTATCTATCTATCTATCTATCTATCTATCTATCTATCTATCTATCTATCTATCTATCTATCTATCTATTATGCTGTACATGTAGCAGGGTCATGTAGCAGAGTCATCATGCAGAAACTTACGTCAGGTCACGAGGGAAAAAGCTGTTAGAAGGGCTTGAAGGGAAAAAAAACATTGTGACGCCAAAACACACATACTGTTTATACTTTGACCAAAATTTGAATGTCAGATTTGAATATGTCATAACACCACTGGGAAGCTACAGAATAATATAAAAACTAAAAACTAAATGGACCCAACCTTTAAGAACTGATTAGTAGAAACTGAGATCCTTTAACGACACAAAATAAAATAGAAAGAGTACGATTCAACACTTTCAAGACAAGAAATCAACAACACACCAACGGAAAGCTTCAGCCCCGTACAGATCCAGCAACCAACCTCTTCTGTATGGAAAACATACAGAAGAAGCCTTCACCTCAGCTAAACCTTCAATCCATTTGCCTCTCAAGTCACAATTCAAATTCTCAGTCACTGATTTCAAGGTCGACCATTTCCATAAGGAGACAAACATTTCCCTAATCAAAAAGGACCTCGCTTTGCTGTTTATGGAAAAAACATCAGCGCTGGTTGGACTGCCTGGAGCTGCCACTGTGTTCACACACAACACCAGCTACAACTCAGACTATGTGGGAGCATTTCACAAGCTACCTGGACAGGCTTCTGTTCTGGCTCGGTCACATGTTTATGTGGTGACCAAGCCAGAACAGAAGGTAATGTGGTAATGTGGTATGTTGGTAATGTGATCCTCCTTTTTAAAATTATGCAAAACACAGACACAGATTATGTCTAATGACTCCTTCAGTCATCATGGTAAGACTCTCGATTATGCAACGAAAACAATTGAGCCAGAAACAGCAGGCATTATTTTCCGATAGAAGTAGAGCTGCAACAATTAATGGATTAGATTAATCTATTAAATTAATGGCGGATTGAGTGATTTTTAAAGAAAAAACAAGTCAAATTCTCTGATTGCAGCTTCTTAAATGTGAATATTTTCTGGTTTCTTTACTCCTCTATGACAGTAAACTGAATGTCTTTGTCGGTTGTGGACAAAAGAAGACATTTGAGGACGTCATCTTGGGCTTTGGGAAACACTGATCGACATTTGTCACCATTTTCTGACAATCTAACTAATCGATTACTAGAGAAAATAATCAACAGGTTCATCTTCAAGGAAAATAATTGCTAGTTGCAGCTCTAAATACTAGTACTGATAAGAAATCCCTAAATTTTAATACCAATAGGATATATTCATATATAAACATATACCTTAATTTGAGAATTAAGTAAATTTAACATTAAAAGTTGTTTAAAACTAAGGCTGTCAAAGCAGGCTCTGTTTTAATGCTCTGTGGTACTAACATGTCACACTAGCTTGTCGGGAAGGAGGCTTAATAATGCTCCAAACTTAGTTAAATTTTGGCGAGGAAAAACTGTCATGGCCATTTTCAAAGGGGTCCCTTGACCTTTGACCTCAAGATATGTTAATGTAAATGGGTTCTATGGGTACCCACGAGTCTCCTCTTTACAGACTTGCCCACTTTATGATAATCACATGCAGTTTAGGGCAAGACATAGTCAAGTCAGCACACTGACACACTGACAGGAGGGGTTTGAGTTTGCCATGTTATGATTTGAGCATATTATTTAATGCTAAATACAGTACCTGAGAGGATTTCTTGACAATATTAGTTATTGTTTTGTTAACTGATTTCCAGTAATAAATACATACATACATACATACATACATTTGCATAAAGCAAGCTTATTAGTCCACTTCCATGAGTATTAAATACTTGACAAATCTCCCTTTAAGGTAAAACTTGGAACAGATAAAAAAAGAAATGTGTGATTAATTTGCAATTAACTATTATAATTTGGGATTTTATTTGTTTCATTTTTAGAAACATTTTGAACTTACATGAATATAACCATAATTATAACATCAAACATGACTTTAGCAATACTATTTGTGAGCCAGGTTCCAACTTTTTTAAATATGTGTGATTCATTTGCAATTAATCATGATCACCTTTGGACAATCATGCAATTAAAGATTTTATCAGATTGACAGCCCTATTTGAAGTAGTCGTAGGTGAGATTTGTCCAACTGCCATTTAAAAATAAATAAATCAGGAACTGCCTGATCAAAGAATAAGTAAAAAGATTATGAATATGAACAGATATTCAATACCAACCATTGGTACTTGACACTTTTCCTCACTCAGACACATTTTTTGAAGGTGTATGGTGAGGAAATAGGGAGGAGAAAGACATCATTAATAGTTCAATTGATAATAGAAGATTAATCTGTCAATGTATTTATTTATGTATAAAACTAATGCAGTCTAATAGCCTACAACACAACACTCCTGAGAGTTGAAATAGAGGTGTTTCAATCATTTTGGAGGATGTAGCCTACTGCTGTAGAAAGAGAAGTGTTTCCAATAGTTAGTCTATACCCTCATTGAATTATATAGGGATGGATTAAATACAAGACATTACAAAATAGAAAACTACTTTGGAAACACAGCCAGAGCCCAGGCACTAAGGAGGTTAAAATGACCAACTTGACATACAACACAAGGTATAAAGTGAATGTTTTGAGCCCATACAGCACCCAAAAACTATATATAGCAAAGAGAGGAAAGGTGAGTGGAGCAGCAGCCGCCCAGGTGAATCCCTCACCTGCTCTCAGTGGATTTTAAACACTATTAAGTCTAAAAAAATACACTCAGGTACATTTATACATCTATCTAGACTTACTTGGTGTCCTTTGGAGATAAATAGAAAAAGGTGAATCCTGTTTTTCAGTCGGTGTCCAGGGCGTTTTGTTACCGCACCATGTTTTCCTGCTCTTCTTCCTGCTTGTAGAGAGCTCCTGCAGCTCAGCTCAGCTCAGCTCAGCTCGTCTCCCCGCCCTTCTTCCTGCTGCTGCCCGCCTCACCTGGGCTGCTCGGCTCTGCCACGCACCTGCACCAACCTGCCGGACCGGTCCGACACGTCCAACAGCAGTTAAAACAACAACAATAAATAGCTGGTTTAAAAACAAACGCGTGGCATTCAGGGAATTGGAGGAGGAAGAGGCTGCAGCTGCTGCTGGAGGAAGACAGGAGCTCTGGTCACGTGACGCACAGGTAAAGGTGTGTAATTGAATGCTTAATTAAACCAGGTGGTCAATTACAGGGGAATGCTGCTTGGCCTGCTGCTGCTGCTGTCAGAAATAGAAATGTCCCTTTGGATGTGTTTTTTTACTTCTACTTGTGACTTTTTAATCATTTGAGTTTGGTTGTGACATAAAGCAGTTAAGGAAAAAAAAGTGTCTTCCAATTACATTTTTTTTTGTGATTTCCTTAAAGGGACTGTTTGTAAGAATCAGAAATGCTTGTTAACAGCGACACCTGTGGCCGTTAAGTCAACGAAAGTCAGCGTCGGGCTCGCGCTTGCTCGCTCTACACAGACATGAACGAGCATCGCTCAAAACAGTGAGGCGACACACGTCAGCTAAAACCACAATATCACTCTATATTTCACCTGCTTGGCAGTAATGTTAGCTGACCAGAGGAGGCGCTGACCAGCGCGCATATGCGAGCACGCATGGGATCCCGACCCAGCAGATTTATACGTGTAAAAAGTTACAAACAGTCCCTTTAATATTTAGGGTCTAAAGAAAATCTTACAATTTAGACTTTTATAATTTTATTTTTTATTTTTTATTTTACAGCATGTCCACTGTAGTGGACCACCAGACAGATAATAATGCACATAGTGCACTTTCATAGACTAAGCTACTGGAGTTATACCCTGCACTATACTCATTTTTAACAGTCTCTTCTGCACTATATTCACTTTTTAATAGTTGTGTATCACAGCATGTGACTTTTTAATCATTTGAGTTTGGGTGTGACATAAAGCGGTTGGGAACCGAGTGAAAAAGTGTCTTCCAATTTCATTTTTTTTTTGTGATTTCCTTAATATTTATAGGGTTTAAATAAAATCTTACAATTTAGACATTTTCGATTTTATTCTTATTTTTTAATTTTACAGCATGTCCACTGTAGTGGACCACAGGGCAGCTGATAATGCACACAGTGCACTTTCGTAGACTAAGCTACTGGAGTTATACACTGCAGTCATAATATTACGAGAAACAAAGTCATAACTTTACGAGAAAAAAAGTCATAATATTAAGAAAATAAAGTCATAACTTTACGAGAAAAAAAGTCATAATATTGCGAGAATAAAGTCATAACTTTACGAGAAAAAAAGTCGTAATATTACGAGAATAAAGTCATATCTTTACGAGAAAAAAAGTCGTAATATTGTGAGAATAAAGTCATAACTTTATGAGAAAAAAAGTTGTAATATTGCAAGAATAAAGTCATATCTTTAAGAGGAAAAAAAGTCGTAATATTACGAGAATAAAGTCATAACTTTATGAGAAAAAAAGTCATAATATTAAGAAAATAAAGTCATAACTTTACGAGAAAAAAAGTCATAATATTGCGAGAATAAAGTCATAACTTTACAAGAAAAAAAGTCATAATATTGCGAGAATAAAGTCATAACTTTACGAGAAAAAAAGTCGGAATATTACGAGAATAAAGTCATATCTTTACGAGAAAAAAAGTCGTAATATTGCGAGAATAAAGTCATAACTTTATGAGAAAAAAAGTTGTAATATTGCAAGAATAAAGTCATATCTTTAAGAGAAAAAAAGTCGTAATATTACAAGAATAAAGTCATAACTTTACGAGAAAAAAAGGCAAAATATTACGAGAATAAAGTCAGAACTTTACGAGAAATAAAGTCATAACTTTACGAGAAAAAAAAGTCATAATATTACAAGAATGAAGTCGTAACTTTGCGTGAAAGAAATTCTTAATATAGCAAGAATAAAGTCATAACTTTACGAGAAAAAAAATAATATTACGAGAATGAAGTCATAACTTTACGACTTTTTTCTCTTAACTTTATGACTTTATTATCATAATATTATGATTTTTTTTCTCATACCTGTGACTTTACTTTCGTCTTTACCGTATTTTTTATATTATTTTACCGTAGACCTACAACAATGATAAATAAAAAATTTAATAAATAAATAAAAGGGAGCCACTGGAGAGGGGCTCTTTATCCTATAGAGGGCAGTAACACGCCTAGAAGCGTCTAAACTGCCAAAGAAATCACAGACGAAGAAGAAAAAGCCCCGCCCTGTCCGGTCTATTGTCCAATCAGGATTCACATCCGGCTTCACAGCTCACTTGTGCTTGTTGTAGTGGTGTGATTCAGAAAACAAGCTAGTTCGTGAGCTAGTCTATCCAACAAGAAAGCTAAAAACACTTCATATTTATTAGTTTTTACTGTTCCACATACAGCCACAGACAGCCACAGACTCCAGCATGGTCGGTGTTAAAGTGATCGGGAGCGACCCGGACTTCCAGCCGGAGCTAGCGGCCGCCGGCTCCAGGCTCGCCGTGGTGAAGTTCACAATGGCTGGGTAAGAGTAGCAGGCCGAGCGGCTCAGCAGAGAGCTCTGCAGTCAGTCTCTGCTTTCAGCATAACACTGGAAAACACCCTGAGGAGCTCCTGGTTTAACTGTTTATTATCTTCTAGGTGTAGCTTTCATTGAGAGGAAAATGTGCTGTCATTACCAGGCGTTAGTTAGCTAACTAGCTCTGTTGCTTACAATGACATAGCAGTATTTACAGTAACTTGGCTGCTGAGGGGTTGGTCAGATTTAATGATGGAAAAACAGCAACATTACCACCAATATAACTGTAACCAAGCTGATATGTTTTACTTCTTGTTACTAATATGATGTTATGTATGTTATGTGATGTTTGTTACTAATATAAAGGCTTTGATATTAGTCTGTAGGAGTGTTAAGTTGGATGAAAAGACAGCAAATCAATGATAGTTTCGATAATAGACTTGTTTAAAATGTATGTGAGACCTATTCTGTATACTTTACGAGAAAAAAAGTCATAACTTTGCGAGAATAAAGTCATAATATTACGAGAAAAAAAGTCATAACTTTACGAGAAAAAAAGTCATAATATTACGAGAAATAAAGTCATAACTTAACGAGAAATAAAGTAATAATATTTTGAGTATAAAGTCATAATATTACGAGAAATAAAGTAATAATATTACGAGAATAAAGTCATAATATTACGAGAAATAAAGTAATAATATTACGAGAAATAAAGTCATAACTTTGCGAGAAAAAAAGTCGTAATATTGCAAGAATAAAGTCATAACTTTACGAGAAATAAAGTCATAATATTACGATAATAAAGTCATAATATTTTGAGTATAAAGTCATAATATTACGAGAAATAAAGTAATAATATTACGAGAAAAAGTCATAATATTGTGAGATTAAAGTCATAACTTTACGAGAATAAAGACATAATATTACTAGAATAAAGTCATAACTCGGCTAAGCAGGGCTTTGCTCCACCAATATACATGTAACCAAGCTGATATGTTTTACTTGTTGTTGTTAGTTAGCTATGTCTTTACACTTTGATTGTACTTAGCTAATAGTAACTTTATAAAGGCTCTGATATTAGTCTGTAGGAGTGTTAAGTTGGATGAAAAGACAGCAAATCAATGACAGTTGTGATAACAGACTTGTTTAAAATGTATGTGAGACCTATTCTGTTAAACTTCAACAGCTTCTAAAATGTGAAGTTTTGCTGGTTTTGATTTGATAAAATAACTGAAACAGTTCATTGATTATTAAATTGTTGTCATTAATGTTAATTGACCTGTTGACTAACTGGCTAATTGTTTCAGCCCTACTTGAGAGACCGGAGCAGATCACTAACACCCTCTTCTGCCTCCTCAGGTGTCGGCCCTGTGTCAGAATAGCTCCAGCTTTCAACATGTTGAGTAACAAGTACCCACAGGTCGTCTTCCTGGAAGTAGATGTCCATGTCTGTCAGGTAAGTCTGCCACATGCACCACAACGGTTTTCATCCAGCAGACTTGTCCTTCAATTTGAAATTATACACAAAGTCTCTACTTCACCAAGGTGTTACCAGTCATTTGGCATTCAAATTTAAACTCTAGGTTGGCTGCTGAAACCGTGAACGTGGCTGGCAAAGTCGCCATTTGTGAAAAACATTAATTTCCCGTCTTTCCGGGTGTTGCAGACTCAAGAGTCGAAGCAACAGAAAGTGATCTCCGTGCTGGAACAGAAATGTCAAATCGACACAAGTCACCAGATAGATCGGGCACGGTGTTAAACCAACGGTCAGTTTAGACATGGTTTTTGATGACGCAAGGTAAAATTTACAAAACCATTTCTCTTTCTCTCAGGCAACAGCGGCAGCCAACAACATCTCAGCCACACCGACGTTCTTGTTCTTCAGGAACCGGGTTCGGGTGGACCAGTATCAGGGGGCGGACTCTGCGGGTCTGGAGGAGAAGATCAAACAACACACAGAGAACGACCCGGGAAACAGCGAGGACTCGGACATTCCAAAGGGATACGTGAGTTGACAATGTTACTGACAGCTCTCTGCTGAAGGATTCTGGTTGTATGTGCACAGGATTTAATATCAAGATTTATAAGTTGGCTACCAACATTTTTTTAAATAGTCCCCACTACACCAAGTACGACCCTCTTCAGCCCTGTAGAGAGTAAGACGTGATATCTGACAGGGGGGAAGAAAACAAGAAAACACACACAGTATGTGTCGTGAAGTTGGAAACAGAAGAAAAGTACTTGTGTGAACCGGAGAGAGAATGTGAATCAGCCAGTTGCCTCAAAAAGGACATGTGTATAAATGGCAATGCTGAATATATGCAGGAATAGACCCAGAAGTTGATTTTTTTTCTTGCTTCGGTTTGTTTTTCAGATGGACCTCATGCCTTTTGTCAGCAAAGCCGGCTGCGAGTGCCTCAACGAGAGCGACGACTGCGGCTTCGATAACTGCTTAATCAAAGACTCCACCTACATGGAGTCCGACTGTGATGAGCAGGTACGAGCCGTTGACTCTAATAACCCACCCCTGCACACATGTGTGATTTTTGCAATCACAAGAATGAAGGACAGTTCAGTCAGTTATTTATTATTTGAAGGGCTGTCAATCGATTCAAATATTTAATCAAGATTAATCCCATGATTGTCCATAGTTAATCGCCGATACCTTAAAGGGAGATTTGTCAAGTATTGAGTTAGTAAATATGCTGCTTTACACAAATATATGTATATGTTTATTATTGGAAATCAATTAACAATGCAAAACAATGACAAATATTGTCCAGAAACCCTCACAGGTACTGCATTTAGCATAAAAAATATGCTCAAATCATAACATGGCAAACTGCAGCCCAACAGGCAACAACAGCTGTCAGTGTGTCAGTGTGCTGACTTGACTATGACTTGCCCAAAACTGCATGTGATTATCATAAAGTGGGCATGTCTGTAAAGGGGAGACTCGTGGGTACCCATAGAACCCATTTTCATTCACATATCTTGAGGTCAGAGGTCAAGGGACCTTTTTGAAAATGACCATGACAGTCAGCCGGAAGCTAGTTAGCCAGATGTGATAACGATCGCAGCTTAGGTAGATAAACACATTGTTTAATAAATCCTTTACACTGTTGCTTGTGTGTTTGGTTTTCAAAAGGTTTAAAAAAAAAAAGAATGATTTGTACTTTCTCAGTTTAGCTGTCTGAGAAATTGACTTTAATGGTAATTATTCTAATATGTTGCTGTTCTTGAATCTTGTCTAGTTGCTGATAACTATCGCTTTCAACCAGCCTGTGAAGCTCTTCTCTATGAAGCTACTGTCCTCAGACTTTGGTGAGGTTTTTTTTTTTACGCTGCTCTATATTTAATGACTTAATTAATATGAATCTCGCATCTGGAGGTGCTGCAATGAAAATAATGTTCAGTTCCCCGATAACTAACATCCCAACATTTTCTCGGTCCTCCCCTCCTTCCCTCGTCCTTCCCCGCGTCAGCCCAAGCCCCTAAGGTGGTGAAGGTGTTCATCAACCTCCCTCGGTCGATGGGCTTCGACGACGCCGAGCGGAGCGAAGCCACTCAGGCTCTGGAGCTGTCAGAGGAAGACTACAAAGACGACGGTCTGATTCCACTGCGCTACGTCAAGTTTCAGAATGTACAGAGTGTTACGGTAAGGACCAGATTACCAACATTACTGCTGAAACATAGCCATGGTTGGGCTTGAGACAAAATGTCATGTTAAATGTTTGGTAATGCACCGGCTAATGTATTTCATAGGGCTGTCAATCGATTAAAATGTGGCTGTTTATATGTTCAAAATGTACCTTAAAGGGAGATTCGTCAAGTATTTAATACACTTATCAACATGGAAGTGGACAAATATGCTGCTTTATGCAAATGTATGTATATATTTATTATTGGAAATCAATTAACAACACAAAAGAATGACAAATATTGTCCAGAAACCCTCACAGGTACTGCATTTAGCATAAAACAAAGTGTTACCAATGATCGATTAAGGAAAGTGCTTAAAATTTGCGTCCGTAATGAAAGCCATATTTGAATCCATTATTATTATTTTCACAGGAATAGTTTCTCATTTGATGAGTGTGAATAATCAACCAATGGGCAGGACACCGGGGCTCATATTTATCAAGCGGTTCCAAGTAGGAAATCTGTCCAAAAGTTCTGAGTGAGACGTTTTTTGGTTTTTACTTTTAGAACGAGGAGTAAAAGTGTTTTATCAACTTTCTTAACTCAGGAAATATCCGATATTTAGCAGAGCCCCAGATGTATCCTAACATGTTAGGAGATGGTGTACCTGTAGAGATATGTATTGTTGAGAATGAGCTTATGATAAAAGATTTGGTGTTTTTATTTCTGAGAATGGCCAGATGCATTATGTTTTCAGGTTTTGTCCTGGGGGGGAATTTCTTCAAATGTGGCACAAACATCCATTTGGAAACGAGGATGAACTGATTAGGTTTTTGGTGGTCAAAGGTCAAGGTCAATGTGACCTTACGTCCGTTCTATTCTCGTGATATCTCAGGAACACCTGGAGGGAATTTCATTTACATCTGGCACAAACATCCACTTGGACTCAAGGATGAACTGATTAGATTTTGAAGGTCAGAGGTCACTGTGACTTCACAAAACACATTTTTGGCCATAACTCAAGAATTCATATGCTAATCATGACAATTTCACACAAATGTCAAACATGATAAAATGATGAAGTGATGCCATTTTTGGACAGACGTGGATGTAAACTGAAACTTAACTGGTTGGCGGAGGGGTACAACCACCAGGCGGTTATTCTACTTCATCCTAGGATAACTTTCAGCGTGATTCCTATGAGGAATTCTGGCAGGCTTGATTAAACAGGCCCTGATCAGTCTACCTATACTAACACGGTTCTAGCTGAGCCATCTAGCGGTTAAAACTCCCAGGTTTAACTGGTTTAGTGTGTTTCATGATGGTATTTGTCCTTTTGTTTTTTTCCTCACCAGTTGTTTGTCAAGTCAAACCAAGGAGACGAGGAGACGACAAAAATCAACTACCTGACATTCATAGGCACTCCGGTACAGGCCACCAACATGAGCGACTTCAAGAGGGTATGGATCAGTTACAGCAGCCTGGATTCATCTATGTTCAGGTTTGTTTGTGAGTGTGTGTGTTGTGCTCACGGAGGTTCATTTTTTTCTGTCGCCATGTAGGTTGTGGGAAAGAAAGGAGAGAGTCACTGAACAGGAGAACCAATGGGAGGATGAGAAGAAGAAGAAGAGGAGGCTGCAGATACACCCAAGGACTTTCCCTCTGCCAAAGCTGCCCCACACACACACACACACACACACACACACACACACACACACACACACACACACACAGTCTCCAGCTGACCTCCTCAAATTCTGGATGAATTCTCCGTCTGTGGAGACTCAGTCTATAAATCGTTTGTATTGTAATTCTGATGAAAATCACTGTAAATAAAACACAATCCTTTTTCAAAGGCATGTGCGTTGTGTCTGCTTTCTGTGGGAACTACTGTAGGAGGAGGAGGAGTAGTGGTAACAGTAACAGTGGATGTGGCACTGGTAACAGTTCTACTATTACAATACATGCAGTAGCATATTGACATCTGTAATAATATAAGCAATAAGAGCAGCTTATTAGTTTATTTGTGAGCACATTACGTGCTGTATCTGCATTTTTATGGGCATCCTGGACAGCACTGGATGATACTTGGATTATACTGCATGACTTGTGTGAGTTAGTAAACATATTTTCTGTAACGTTTTGCTGTTGTTTAACCTGGACCCAATTTACTTCAATTCATCAAGACTGTTCTCCGTTTTCGGATTCTCCGTTCACCGTGGAGGCATGCGAGAAAAACAAACTTTTCTCCAAGAATTCAAGGTAACATGGAGTGAGTAATTGATGAAGTATTCCTTTAAGAACAGGTGGAAACAAATTTTGCAGGGATACTTTTTCTAAGTTACTCTTCATCTGTGAAAACAGGTGTCAGGATCATTATTTTAAAGGGGGCCTATTGTGCTTTTGTGTTTTTTCCCCTCTCCTTTTAGTGCGTTTTATAGTTTTGTTTGTGCATGTAAAAGGTCTGCAAAGTTACAAAGTCCACACCAAAGGGAGTTACTCTAATCCACAGAAACACTGCTCCTGAAACGCCTTGACTGAAGTCCCCCCTTTTCTTCCGTAACATTGTGATGTCACCAAGTAACACATTTTGCCTATAGCAGCTAGTTTGGCACATCCACCCTCAAACAAAGCTAGTTCGAGTGGAGCTTGAGCAGAGTCCGAAGACTTTGGTGTGGTTGACCAATGTTAACAGTGGGCCAGCTGACCAATCAGAGCAGACTGAGCTTTTTGGGAGGGCGGAGGCGGGGCAGGAGTTCAAACAGAGTGTTTCAGACAGAGGGTAAAAATAGGTGCTGCAGCACAGCCGGTATGAGAAAAGTAAAGCGTTTTTTGAACATTAAAGCACGCAAACATGTTCCAGTATAAACCCAAAATACATGAAAAAAAGCATAAGAGATCCCCTTTAAGTGTTTGTTGGCACCACCACCATGTTCTAAATAGGACTGAAAGCATTCATGTTTTCTTTTGGGTGAGTTTTAATTTCTCCATGCACTCTAAACACAAGGTACATAGAGACTATTGTGTGTTAGCAAGTTTACAGGGGCTATAAACACACGCTGCCCATAAAACACTCCTCTTCCTGGAATGAATCAAATTTCTTCTTCCTGCTCTCAAACAAAGCCAGTCCCCTTCAGTCCACGTGGTCCCTGCTTCCTGCCCCCTCCACTGCTCTGCCAGTTTACAGACAGGCGTAACCATCATGCTGTGAAGTACAAGAGCTGACCAGCCCTGTTCAGTGCAGATCAGTGAGTGAACATTGACGAGGGAGTTCAGTCTTGGTTTGGATCAGTTCCCAGAGTCTTTCTTGTATGAGGAAGTGAAACGGTTTGTTATTCGCTGTCTCTGAGAGGTGAAATGGCACAGCGAGAAATTCAGATGGACGAGGAAAAACTCTGCTGTTCGATCTGTTTGGATCTACTGAAGGAGCCAGTGACTATTCCCTGTGGTCACAACTACTGTATGAGCTGTATTAAAAGCCACTGGGATGAAGAGGATCAGAAGGGAATCTACAGCTGTCCTCAGTGCAGACAGACCTTTGGACCGAGGCCTGCTCTGGTGAGAAGCACCATGTTGGCAGATGTAGTGGAGGAAATGAAGAAGACAGGACTCCAAGCTGCTCCTGATGATCACTGTTATGCCGGACCTGGAGATGTGGCCTGTGATTTCTGCACTGGGAGAAAGCTGAAAGCTCTCAAGTCCTGTCTGCAGTGTCTGGTCTCTTACTGTGAGCAGCACCTCCAGCCTCACTATGAAGTTGTTCCATTAAAGAAACACAACCTGGTCGACCCCTCCAAGAAGCTTCAGGAGAACATCTGCACTCGTCACAATGAGGTGATGAAGATTTTCTGCCGCACTGATCAGCAGTGTATCTGTTATCTCTGCTCCATGGATGAACATAAAGGCCACCACACAGTTTCAGCTGCAGCAGAAATTACTGAGAGGCAGAAAGAGCTCGGGGCGAGTCGGCAAAAGATCCAGCAGAGAATCCTGAAGAGAGAGAAAGATGTGAAGGTGCTCCAGCAGGAGGTGGAGACTATCAATCACTCTGCTGATAAAGCAGTGGAGGACAGCGAGAAGATCTTCACAGATGTGAAGCAGCAGATCAGATCTCGTCAGAAAGCTGAAATGGCTCACGTCAACGAGCTTCAGGAGAAGCTGCAGAAGGAGATCGCTGATCTGAGGAGGAAAGACGCTGGGCTGGAGCAGCTGTCACACACAGAGGATCACACCCTGTTTCTACAGAACTACACCATGCTGTCACGTCTTAGTGAAGCTACAGACTCACCGAGCATCAATATCCGCCCTCTGAGGTACACTGAGGATGTGACTGCAGCTGTGTCAGAGGCCAAAGATAAACTACAAGAAATTCTGAGTGAAGAATGGACCAAGATGTCACTGACAGAGACTGAAAAGGTTTTACTGCCACAACCAGAGCCCAAGACCAGAGATGAATTCCTCAAATATTCATGTCAAATCACACTGGATCCAAGAACAGCACACATATCTGTGATGGTTCAGTATGGCCGAAAGGCAATATACAATAATGGAAATTACTCATATCGTCACCCAGACAGATTCACTGACTGGTCTCAGGTTTTGTGCAGACAAAGTCTGACTGGACGTTGTTACTGGGAGGTGGAGTGGAACGGGTGCAACTTTTTTGTTGCAGTCTCATACAAGAATATTAGCAGAGCAGGAAGAGAAAGCGCATTTGGAAACAATGTCAAGTCTTGGGCATTAGAGTGTTTCAACGATGGTTATGAATTCAGACATAACAACATCAGTACTCCCATCTCTGGTCCTTTGTCCAAGAAAGTAGGAGTGTATCTGGACCATAGTGCAGGTATTCTGTCCTTCCACAGCGTCTCTGAAACCATGACTCTCCTCCACAGAGTCCAGACCACATTCACTCAGCCTCTCTATGCTGGACTCACTTTATGTGGAGGCATTGCTGAAATCTGTAAAACAAAAGACTGAAATCCAAAGAGACAAGACACCACACACGACAACTCATTTAGAGTTTCTGTATGTGACGCTCTGTCTCTTTTCAGCCATGGTGGTTATCACTGCTCATGATGTTTTGGTTATTATTCTTTAAAGCAAATTATTTCTATACTAAATAACTAATTGCAAAAATAAATCTTTAATGTGATAAATTGAAGATCTTAAAAAAAAGTAAAAAAAAAAATAATGTGAAAATTGTGTGAGGGATAATGATAAAATATATAAAAACATATTATTTTGGGATATTTCTGGTTTTAAATCTATGCAGTGAAACAATAAATGTTTTTTATTTTTTTCCTATAAATTAGTTATGAATTGTTGGAGACCTCTGATATTTGAAGGAAATGGGAGCGGTGTGGGATTTAAAAAACATATATTTAGCAATAAATAACTGAACAGAATAAATACAGTTTTCCCAATTGATGTCATCAAATAGACTTATTTTATGTTTTTCTGTGTGCATATAATATGTATATATATGTATATGTGAATGCATATGTGGGCTACAGTATGTGTATGTATATGTATGTATGTATGTATGTATATGTGAATGTGTGTGTATATATGCATGTTTTTCTTCTTCTTCTCTTCAGTTATCCATTTACTCTTTGTTCTATCTCTTCTGTTCTATATGTAGCACTGGGTGTATGAAATACAAGAAAAGAAATTGCAAATATACTGTAGCAAATACTGCATATATTGTGAATGTATAATTCATGAGTAATTTGCAATAAAAGTATTATAAAAATATAGACTTCTCTGAGCAAATATGTCCCTGTTGTAACACATGTGGTGTGATTATTGAGCCTCTAACCTGATGTGTGGTCTATATAGTTCTTCTGTTGATCTATGTTTGTATTCCTTCTGTATTATTTTCAGTTCTCTCTGTTCTCCTGCATGGGCCTTTCTGGAGTGGCACAATAAGTTTTCTCCTTATCTCAGTATTTTAATAAATGCGTTAACGAGTTATTATTACGTTAACTTTGACGGCCTCCAGTGCAGGCCACCAACATGAGTGACTTCAAGAGGGTATGGACCAGTTACAGCAGCCTGGATTCATCTATATTCAGGTTTGTTTGTGAGTATTACAATACATGCAGTAGCATATTGACATCTGTAATAATATAAGCATTAAGAGCAGCTTACTAGTTTATTTGTGAGCACATTACGTGCTGTATCTGCATTAAGTTTTCGCCATCCTGGACAACACATACAATTTCTTGGGTGCTGACAATTTTCCCACCAGAAGCTGGAAATGTATGTTCGTTTGTGAGCACATGACTGGATAAATGAGACTTGGATTATACTGCATGAGTTATAACATTATTATTTTCTACACTGTTCAAATTGATAAAGTTATGGTGAGTTGGACAGGTGTGTTTGAGTTGTGATTATTTAGATCATGAACAGTGTCTCCTGCACCACAGGCTGATATCACTGTTTCTGACTCTGGAATGAATCAAATTTCTTCTTCCTGCTCTCAAACAAAGCCAGTCCTCTTCAGTCCATGTGTTCCCTGATTCCTGCCTCCTCCACTGATCTGCCAGTTTACAAATGGGCGTAACCATCATGCTGTGAAGTACAAGAGCTGACGAGCCCTGTTCAGTGCAGATCAGTGAGTGAACACTGACAAGGGAGTTCAGTCTTGATTTGGATCAGTTCCCAGCATCTTTCTTGTATGAGGAAGTGAATCTGTTTGTTATTCCTTGTCTCTGAGAGGTGAAATGGCGCAGCGAGGAATTCAGATGAGCAAGGAAAAACTCTGCTGTTCGATCTGTTTGGATCTACTGAAGGATCCGGTGACTATTTCCTGTGGTCACAACTACTGTATGAGCTGTATTACAAGCCACTGGGATGAAGAGGATCAGAAGGGATTCTACAGCTGTCCTCCGTGCAGACAGACCTTTGGACCGAGGCCGGCTCTGGTGAGAAACACCATGTTGGCAGATTTAGTGGAGGAAATGAAGAAGACAGGACTCCAAGCTGCTCCTGATGATCACTGTTATGCCGGACCTGGAGATGTGGCCTGTGATTTCTGCACTGGGAGAAAGCTGAAAGCTCTCAAGTCCTGTCTGCAGTGTCTGGTCTCTTACTGTGAGCAGCACCTCCAGCCTCACTATGAAGTTGTTCCATTAAAGAAACACAACCTGGTCGACCCCTCCAAGAAGCTCCAGGAGAACATCTGCACTCGTCACAATGAGGTGATGAAGATTTTCTGTCGTACTGATCAGCAGTGTATCTGTATTCTCTGCTCCATGGATGAACATAAAGGCCACCACACAGTTTCAGCTGCAGCAGAAATGACTGAGAAGCAGAAAGAGCTCGGGGCAAGTCGGCAAAAGATCCAGCAGAGAATCCAGAACAGAGAGAAAGATGTGAAGGTGCTCCAGCAGGAGGTGGATGCGATCAATCGCTCTTCTGATAAAGCAGTGAGGGACAGCGAGAAGATCTTCACAGATGTGAAGCAGCAGATCAGATCTCGTCAAAAAGCTGAAGTGACTCACGTCAACGAGCTTCAGGAGAAGCTGCAGAAGGAGATCGCCGATCTGAGCTGGACAGACGCTGAGTTGGAGCAGCTGTCACACACAGAGGACCACACCCTGTTTCTACAGAACTACCCGTCGCTGTCACATCTTAGTGAAGCTACAGACTCAGCCAGCATCAATATCCGCCCTCTGTGGTACACTGAGGATGTGACTGCAGCTGTGTCAGAGGCCAAAGATAAACTACAGGACATTCTGAGTGAAGAATGCACCAAGATCTCACTGACAGAGACTGAAAAGGTTTTACTGCCACAACCAGAGCCCAAGACCAGGGATGAATTCCTCAAATATTCACATCAAATCACACTGGATCTAAACACAGCACACAAACATATGGTGAGTTCAAGTAGCCGAGAGACCGCAAAATACAGTTATAACAAATATGACCATTATAATAACCCAGACAGCTTCACTGACTGGTCTCAGGTTTTGTGTAGACAAGGTCTGACTGGACGTTGTTACTGGGAGGTGGAGTGTAAAGGGTGCAAGCTTTTTGTAGCAGTCGCATACAAGAATATTAGCAGGGCAGGAAGAGAAAGCGCATTTGGAAACAATGTCAAGTCTTGGGCATTAGAGTGTTTCGACGATGGTTATTATGAATTCAGACATAACAACATCAGCACTCCCATCTCTGGTCCTTTGTCCAAGAAAGTAGGAGTGTATCTGGACCACAGTGCAGGTATTCTGTCCTTCTACAGCGTCTCTGAAACCATGACTCTCCTCCACAGAGTCCAGACCACATTCACTCAGCCTCTCTGTCCTGGATTTGGTGTGCATGTTTATGGAGCTTCTGCTAAAATCTGTAACACTTAAACACAAAAGACTGAAATCCAGAGAGACTAGACACCACACACGACAACTCGTTTAGAGTTTCACACACGACAACTCGTTTAGAGTTTATGTGGCACTCTGTCTCTTTTCAGCCATGGTGGTTATCACTGCTCATGATGTTTTTGTTATTATTATTTAAAGCAAAATATTTGTATACTAAGTAACCAATTGCAAAAAAAACCTTTCATGTGATAAATTGAAGATCTTAAAAAAATGTAAAAAAATAAATAATGTGAAAATTGTGTGAGGGATAATGATAAAATATGTAAAAACATATTATTTTGGGATATTTCTGGTTTTAAATCTATGCAGTGAAACAATAAACGTTTTTGTTTTTTTTTTTACTATAAATTAGTTACGAATTGTGGGAGACCTCTGATATTTGAAGGAAATGGGAGCGGTGTGGGATTTAAAAAACATATATTTGGCAATAAATAACCAAACAGAATAAATACAGTTTTCCCAATTGATGTCATCATATAGACTTCTTTTATTTTTTTCTGTGTGCATATAATATGTATATATATGTATATGTGAATGCATATGTGGGCTACAGTATGTGTATGTATATGTATGTATGTATGTATGTATGTATATGTGAATGTGTGTGTATATATGCATGTTTTTCTTCTTTTCTTCTCAGTTGTCCATTTACTCTTTGTTCTATCTCTTCTGTTCTGTATGTAGCACTGGGTGTATAAAAAAATGCAAAAATACTATTGCAAATACTGCATATATTGTGGATGTATAATTCATGAGTAATTTGCAATAAAAGTATTTAAAAAATATAGACTTTTCTGAGCAAATATGTCCCCATTGTAAAACATGTGGTGTGATTATTGAGCCTCTAACCTGTTGTGTGGTCTGTATAGTTCTTCTGATGGATCTATGTTTGTATTCCTTCTGTATTATTTTCAGTCCTCTCTGTTCTCCTGCATGGGCCTTTATGGAGTTGCACAATAAGTTTTCTCCTTATCTCAGCATTTTAATAAATCAAACATTGAATTAATAGAAGGAGGTGGTGGGAGAGAGGAGATTTAGGGCTAAGCTGTCATCCATGATGGAGAATGACTTCCACGTCATGCAGGACACCATCTCAGCACTGGAGAGCTCCTTCAGCGACAGGCTGCTCCACCCAAAGTGTGTGAAGGAGCGCTATCGCAGGTCCTTCCTTCCTGCAGCTGTCAGACTCCACAACCAGCACTACCCCCAGTAGACCACTTACACTTACACACCAAAAACTGACAACAACCTGGTATTTTCAGGTGGAATTTCATTTCATTCTCACTGTGCAATATCATTTTCCACTTGTGCAATTTTGTTAATAGTCTGTTTATTGTCAGTACTGTATATACTGCTCCTATTTTTTATACTTCCTTCTATTTAAAAGGTTCATATTTTGTTTAACTCTTTTTTACTGTGTTAGCTGATGCATCTTGTTTTTTGTACTATCCCCTTTGCTGCTGTACACTGCAAATTTCCCCACTGTGGGACTAATAAAGGAATATCTTATCTTATCTTATCTTATCTTATCTTATCTTATCTTGTTAAAACTTTGTCTGAGTCAATCAATATTTTTTAACAGTGACCCTCTTCCCTTCCCAAATTCCTCAAAACTTCACTGAACCAAAAACAATTTTTATATTATTCCATATCCTCCTGGGATTCGAGTTAAAAAAAGTGTCTTCCAATACCTTTTTTTTGTGATTTCCTTCCTCAAAAGAAAAAAGAAGAAAGGTCAAAAGAAAATCTTAACAATTTAGGTTTGTTAAACTTTATTTTTATTGTCCACTGTAGTGGACTACAGGACTAGTTCAGTGTGAAAAGACTAAACAAAATTAACAGATTATGGCTGTAGAGTGATATTAAACCAGGAATAAAAAAAACACATGCCATATCACTGGAAAGCCTAGGATGTCTTCTTTACAATACACCAGGGGTTGATAGAGTAGGTCAAAAGAGTAAGAGGATATGCATGTGGACAAAATGTCCACTACAGAGGACACATATGGCTGGGTCTCAGGAAGATATACTGTATATTCATCAGAATTTTTTTTTTTCTTAATTCGCATTGTATTGTTGTATAGTATTGCGTCATACTCTTTTTTTTTTTAAATTAATCTTCACACAGATTTGTCTACAGTGTTGATTAACCTCTTTTTATTGGCCGACCAGTTAATTGACAAGCGACGCGACCAATCAGATTTGCTGTTATGGGAGTGACGTATTCCATACCAGCCAATCAGCGCGCTGCGGCTGGGCTGATGTAAAGTTGCATTTCCGCAGCTGAGCAGACACTCTACCTTCAGTCGCTTCTGGGGCTTCATTCCCTTTATTTTAACACAATTACTTAGTTTCCTCTCTCTCTCTCAGCGGAGTGTCGTAGCACCTGGACCTGACATGGCGACGGAGATAATTAAAGGTGTGGAACAAGTCTCAGTGGGTAAGAAGAAAGAGCTAACCAGAGCTAGCTTTAGCTTTAGCTCCCAAAGACGTGTGTGTGTGTTGCATATATTGCATCAGTTGTAGCAGTTAGCATGCAAGCTAACACTGATTTCTGAATATGTATGTCTCTGGTTCAATATCTATTTATACAGTTTACACAGTCATATAATATATATATATATATATAGTCAAAATAATACAGTCATATATAATATTTAGCTAGCTGGATATGACAGCTGTCAGTTTGCTGTGCAGTGTGTGTGTGAGTGTGTTAGCTAATCTGGTCATTTGATAAGTATATTTTGTATATTTTACTATTTTTATAGTCAACAGAAGATATAAAATAGTCAACTAGGTCGCAGTCTGTAAAATATAGCTTAATGTCATTTTTTTGCATCTATTTGT